>JAMPIV010012220.1:0-173022 GCA_024509875.1 Oreohelix idahoensis | reverse complement strand
GTGGGTAGTTTAGTGGGGTGGGTTGGGTGTTTATTGGTTTTATTTGTATGGTTTGTTTTGGTTTGAGTTAGGGTTGGGGTTGGTGGGTGTATTGATTGTTTATTTGGGGTTGTTATTTGTTTGTGGTTTTGGGGGGGTTGGTATGTGGTGGGTTGGGTGTTTGGGGGTTTGGGAGATGTGATTTTTAGGTTGGTTTGGTATGGGAAGTTCGTGTAGGAGGGTTGGGGTTTGATTATGTGATATGGGTGATGTTTGGGGTTGGGGTTATTAGTGTTTTGTATTGAACTTATAGTTATACTTTTTATTTTTGGAAGAGGAGAAGGGAGATTGTGTGGGTTGATATTGTTTTATAAAACTCTGGTTAAGGTGTATTAATGTGTAGGGGTTGGTGTTATTATGAGGGTTGGGTGGGTGATGGTGGTATTGTGGTGTAGTAGTGTGGATTTAATGTTATTTGGGTGGAGTGTGTTGGTTGTTGGGTTTGGTATTGTGGATATGTTGATTGGGGCGTAGGAGTGGTTATTGTGATAGTTGGTGGTTTGATTGGGATTTTTAATTGGGTAGTTGGGTAGGAAAATATTGTTTTTATGTATAATGGTTTTTATGTTATTTTTGGGTTGTTGGGGGTTATGTGATTTTGGGTATGGGGTTTAATTGGGTATGATTTTTAGGGGTGGTTGATTATCAGATAATAAGTATTGCATTGGTGGGGGGTGGTGTTGAATTTTTAATGGATAGTGGGGGTGGATGGTAGGTTGATGACGTAATTGGTGTTTTTATGTGGTATTAGTTATGGGGGTAAAATAGTTGTAATGTGAGGTTTTTATATGGTATTAATAGGTTTATTTTGTGTGGGAGGCCGTGTTAAGGTTTGGTTTAGGTACCGCCCTAGATGGTTTTAATGCTGGTTAGTGGAATTATTTTTGGGTTGAATAAAACAATTATTGTAGGGGTTGGTGATATTCTTCCGTAAAATGTATAGGTTTTATATTATGTTTAAATTTCTAGGGCGGTAATCATATTTTTGATTTTCTCTAACTATTTTGTCCATGTTGAATTTATAAAGGGTAATGGGGATTAAAAAGAGTGTCAAGTTTAATTCCATAAATTTTAATTTTATTCACTACCGTTAATTGAAAAGGGAAATCTGATCTATTGCCCCATCTACCTATCCCCATTATGCTAGATTTTTGAATATTTAGTTTGGATTCGCTAGCGTATCCAAACTCTGTGAAAACCTCTAAAATATTTTTTATAGAATCCTTTGTTGTTGGAAAGAATATCGTATCATCGGCGTAGGCCAACAATTTCCTTTCCCCTGCACCGGGGACGAAAGTTCCCGTGATATTTGTATCTTGTCTTATTCTTTCCAAAACAGGTTCTAATGTTATTACATATAACAAGGGCGACAGAGGGCACCCTTGCCTAACACTTCTCGTTAATTTGAATGCTTTGGTTAAACTATGATTAATCAATATTTTACTTTCAGGTTTTTTATATAGGATTTTTATCCATGATCTAAAGTATTTCCCTATATTATTAGCTTTCAGACTTTTATGTAGGAAGGCATGTGATACTCTATCAAATGCCTTTTCCTGGTCTAAAGATAATATGGCACTCTGGCACTGCCTATCATGTGTGTATGTAATCAGGTCTCTAATGAAATGTGTGTGTCTGCAAATGTTCCTATCTTGGACACTACACTGTTGATCTTCATGTATTATTTTGTGCATGTATGGTTTAAGCTTCAGAGTAAGTGCTTTGGTTAGAATTTTTTAATCAACATTCAAAAGGGAGATGGGTCTAAAATTCTTAATTGACTTTTTGTCATTACTGTCTTTAGGGATCAGGGTAATATATGACTGATTTAAACTTTCCGGGAGTTCCCCTTTTAGAAATGCTTCTTCAAATGTTTTGATTAGGATGGGGCCTAAACATGGGAAGAAAAACCTGTAAAATTCTGCTGTTAGCCCATCTGGCCCGGGTGCTTTATCTTTTTGAAAAGTACTTGCAAATTGTCTAAAGTTAATGGTTGGTCTAGCCTTTCACTTTCCTCGTCACTTAGACACTTTGTGTATTGTAGAAATTTGTCTTGTATATTTGCGTCGGTTTCTTCCCTAGTATATAGTTTTTTGTAGTATTGGAAGAAAGCGTGACTAATGTTGGTGTTGTTTGTTTGTTGTTGTCCTTTCGTGTCAATTATTTCGGGAATCTGTCTACTGCGCTGAATGTTTTGCTCTACTGCTAAATATTGCCTACTAGGGATTTCTTGCGTTATAGTGTTTAGTTTTGACCTAAGTAGCGCTCCCTGGTAGGTATACTGTCTATATTGCTGTAACTGTTCCTCTAAGGTTATGGATGTGAGGGTTCGTGTTATCTAAACTTTTAGTTAAACTAATTGCTTCTTCTAAAATCCCCTCTTCTTTTTTAAATTTCCTATGTATAAGTGTAGCCAAAAACTGCGTCCTATCTCTTATTGTATTTTTTAGCATGTCCCAATATTGTGCGATGTTATTATTGGGAATGTCTTGTGCATAAATGTTACGCACAAATAATTACTTTTTTCCAAAGTCTTTGTATAATTATTTTTCGTATGTATGATCATTTTTTGACTGAAATGTGTATTATGTTTTTTACAGTCAAAGGGACATAACCCGAGATATTGAGACTACAAATTTTTTGGAGTTTGCCTTCTCTTGTATCGAGACACGTTCGGTCTATAATTTCTTGAACGAAGCGTGACCACATCTCCTTATTTGGTAGTATCAGTCAACTGTTGTAGATGTCTGAAACCTGTCTTAACGCTTCTGTTCATGACCATAAAAGGCGCGACTGTGTAAGACTTTTATCTTGAATGTTCTTAGAATCGTCTTGGCGACTCAGATATTGGAGTCCTGCGCATGTCAAAACTGGTAGTTCGTTTGGTGTGTTCCGCCCAGCTGGGGGAGTTTAGAAATGGTCTGAGTAGCGAGGGACGCAATCTGCGTCTTGTGATTTTCTGAGGGAAATACGTTGTCTTTGTGAGTTAGTTAGCTAACTAGACTATTTCCCAGTATTATTCAAGCCTGCTTGGAGGCATATGTTATGGTTGATTTCCGAAGAAAGGTAATTCCTCTTGTATCGAACTTTTTGCTATCATCTAGAAGTTCGTCATTTTGTCGCTCCTTGCTCGCCTGTGTGATTCAAAAGGAAGAGGTACTTTGACTAGGATTTTCGCCACCGGTATCTTTATACCTGAACTAGTTATATATATATATATATATATATATATATATATATATATATGGGTCGCTCTAGACCAACAAGACTATTGTCTGTGTTCCAGGATTCGTTATATCAGAGATCACGTCCAAGTCAGATGGTTAGACTTAGGAATGTTATAAGGGTCGGTTTGACCGGTATTCCATGTATGCTATTCACGTGCAGACAGTAAACGGACTTATTGTATACATCTGATCTGCTAGCATCAGGAAGGGAGCATTTATTATTGTCTATGAACATTGATGATCTGCAGCTGACACTGTTGCAGAAGTTATATGTATGAACTGTAGGCACCCAGATCTGTGCTATATATATATATATATATATATATTATTTATACAGCTTCACGAACCAGAACTTTATGATATCGAATATACAGAAGCTATCTGTTTACAATACAACTATTGAGTATTGAATCCTACATGACTATCAGCTAATATGATTTTGAATGCTGCATTCGTTAAACTATGTTGGTGATGACATAAATATCATGACTGTTTTGTGGCGTGCAATAAATGGTATAAACCTAAAGCGAAGTTACCATTTCTATGACTCTACACGTCATGTTGCCTGTGTTGTACCCTGTGAACTGTTCTACTGCAACATACACAGCAACATCCTAAATCAGAGAAGACACCTACATCTTGCACTTTAATACCAGGTGTCGATAGGGGTGGCAAGTGGTCGTCAATCTTATAACGGAGCTAACGTACCTGGCATTTTTTTGGCGCACCATTATTATTTTGGTTAAATCCACCCTTATCATTTTTGGTGGCCATATGTTGGTTTACTCTGATACCAGCTATCAAGGGGGTCAACAAACCCAGACATCATCATCAAACTTTCAAGATTGCAGTTCAACTCACTTCCTTCAAGAAAAGTTACTATTGTCGAAAGTATCCGGATTTCCTGACAGTTGCTGATTTTGAAACTACTCGGCGCTGCTCGTGGGTATCCAGTTTTCCGAGCAAATTATTTTCCTGATCTGTTAGGAAGAAGGACAAGTGCCGTAACAACTGTTCCGGATTGAGAAGGTCAAGTGCTCAAGTCAATTCAGAAGGTCAAGTTCAGAAGCTGTTTCCTGTCAGAAGCTCTTTTCCTTCGTCGTGGCAGTTTATGAGAGCAGATATGGATCAACGTTGGATCATTGTCCTAAGAATGCTGATCACATCCTGTTCTGAACTGTGCTGACGTTGTGGATACATAGAAGTTAAGTGGCCTGTTTTGTTTGTGAACTGTGCCCTTATGTTCTAGCTGAGCCTTCTGTCTCTCACATTTTTCACACTGTTTACATGTTACATGTTAAATGTTATTTGTATTTGTATATTTATATGTTTATATTTCAGCGGGTTTTTCGGTTGGGCGGTGTCTTTCAGTAGAAGATACCACGTCACAGAGGTTCTACTGTTAGCGTTTTCGTTAGGGACTGTGCGAATTTCCTACTGTGAAATTTGCTAGCGACAATCGTTGCTATATCTGTTTAGTTGTGATGAGTTGTGCTTTATTTTCGTTTTTTTGTATATTTTTTTTTTTTCGCTCTCTCTTTCTGTTTTTTAGTTTCGATTTCATTTGTTTGTATTTGTAGGTCTCCTCTTTTCTATTATTCAGTTCTTTATAAAATTGCTGTCTATACACTGTAGCGTCATTTGTTTGTCATATCTTCGCATATTTCTTTTTAGTTTCGCTGTTTATTTATTTGACTTATGCGAATGTTTTCGTATTGCTCTGATCTTTGTTATTGTTTACATTGACTCTGATCTTTGTTATTGTTTACATTGACTTTGATCTTTGTTGTTGTTTACATTGACTTTGATCTTTGATATTGTTTACATTGTTGGTGACCTTTGTTATTGTTTACATTGTCTTGTTATTGTTTACATAGTTCTTGCATAGTTAGCTTTCACTATTGTTACATATATGCTCATGCACTATTGGTCTATAGTGCACTTATCATAACTAACTGGTGGTTTTTTGCTTATGCACTATTGTAGTGCAGTTATGATAAATAACTGATGGTTATGCACTGATTTGTGTAGTGCACTGATGATAAAGAGGTGACTTGTGATATTATTATACATTTGATAATACAAGTTGGTGTCAAATCTTGTTTCCCACAGAGATTGGAGTAAACATAGTGATTATACAAGCACTTTATTAAGTCTTGTTGCTATTAAGATTGAAATAAGATAATTAATTATTTCAGGTTCTGTACTGACATTTTAGACATCATGTCTACATTTGAGTACTTTATTGAGCAGGGTAAAACCCTTGGGAAGACTGGTGATAAATTAGAAGAATTTGCGACTGTTCAATATGCCAAGGCATTGAAGTCGGAGGAAAAGAAAATGAAAGAACAAACTGAACAAAAGAGAATAGATGCTGAAAATTTAAAACTGCAGATGCAGGTAGATGAAAGAAGATTACAAATGGAAATGGAAAAACAAAAAAGAGAAGCAGAATCTCAGGAGAAGAGACTTCAGGCTGAGGCTGAAAATAAAAGATTAGAAAAACAAGCTCAGGTTGAAGAAAAAAAGTTACAGGCTCAGGCTGAAGAAAAAAAGTTACAGGCTCAGGCTGAAGAAAGAAAGTTACAGGCTGAGGCTGAAGAAAGAAGGTTACAAAGAGAAGCTGATGAGAGAAAAGCAAAAATGGAGCATGAAGAAAAACTCTTAGCTTTAGAGTTAGAGAAGTTAAAGTTATTGAACGCTGGTAATGCTAATGATGCAAATAAGGTGTCAGATAAGACTAATGCTAAGGATTTCAAGCTTAATCTACCAGCATTTAATCCCTCAATCGATGATATAACATTTTATCTAGATAGATTTGAAAGTGCATGTAAGGTGCATAATATAGATAAAACATTCTATGTTTATCATCTGTCCAAGATACTTAGAGGTGATGCTTTGACTTTGTTGAGTATGGTAGATGTGCCTGACAAAAACAACTATGAGGTTGTCAGGGCGGCATTGTTAAAGAAGTACCAACTTAACGAGGACGGATATCGTCTTAAATTTAAAAACATGTTACCAGAAACTGGAGTTGAATTCTCTGAATTCATCTCAAGCATACGTCTTACTTTTTTACGATGGGTTGAGTTGTCTAAGACAGAAAGTACATTTGAAGCCCTTATGGATTTACTACTTAGAGACAAGGTCATTCTTCTGTTAATGAAGCTTTTCTTTCTTTTCTTCATGAGCGTAAGCCTAAAAACATAAAAGAAATGGAAGAATACTGTAGCCAGTATGTTACTGCGCATCCTCACATAACCATTAGCAACTCTAAAGTAAAAGAAGGTCTGCCAGTTGCTTCGGCAGCACCTTATGGCCCAAATTTTATGCGTAAATTTCAGGGTAGCCAGCAAAATTTCAATAAAAAGAGTAACCGTAATTATGCCCAGAACCATAGTAATCAATTCCAGGGTGATTCTTCTTCCCAGAACTGGAGACAACCTAATACTACACGGTATTCTACTCCGGTTAACTTTAGAAATTTTCACAAAGGTAATCGGCATAGAGGGAAATATTTTTTGCAGAGACCTCAATACCAAGATAACAGAGGTTCTCAACAGCATAGAGATGGTAATGACAGTTATGGAAACTGGAACTCAAACCAGGATAAAAATTACAGTAGGGACTTTAATGATAATTGCAGAGGCAATAATGGTCGCGGTAGATCGCAACATAAGAGAAAAAGATATCAACAGACAAACTCTGTTCAACAAGAATCTCAGGGAGCAGATAAGCAGGTTAATAATGATAAAGACCATAATGCTATTGGATGCTCATCTTTTGATTTTGGTAGAGCAAATAAATGTATCCAATGCAGTACTTTATTTGATCCGAAGACCGTTAGTACTCTAAGCTGTGGTCATCCTTTGCCCGCTCTTCCTGCTAATGTTGCTCATGATGGGAGAGGTTCTCTTATATTACATAAGGGGCTTGTAAATAGTAATCCAGTCTCGGTGTTGTTTGATTCTGGATGTACTACTGTCGGCGTTAGGCAATCGCTTGTAGATCCATCCTGTGCTACAGGAAAGGTCATCAAATGTGTCACATTTGGTGGCACGTTGGAAAAATATCCTACTGCCATAATACATATTGCTACTCCTTTCTTCACGGGAGAGGTCCACGCGTGTCTACTTCCAAACCCTATTGCGGACCTTATTATTGGTCGTATTCACGGAGTTAGGGAATGTACCGCACAGGAGATTGCTGTTTGGGAAGAGCAAAACGTTGAACCTACCAATGCGGTGGTCACAAGAGCACATGCTCTGGATCCACCTCAAACTTCATTAACTAATAATGATGAAGTAAATGACCAAGATAATCACTTGACTATTACACGTGACTCATTTATCAAATTGCAAGAAGAAGATCCTTCTTTACAAAAATTCTTCATTCTAGCAAAAAAAGGTGATCCTAATCAGAATACTAATAGAAAATCTTGGATTTCTATGAAGAACGGCGTACTTGTACGTATGGTACAAGACTCGACTACGTCCACTCATTCACAAATTCTTGTGCCTAAGAGCATGAGATTGCAAATATTGCAACATGCTCATGACTCGCAATGTGCTGGACATATGGGTTTTTCCCGTACAAAGTCGAGGGTTCTTGCGGCTTTCTTTTGGCCATTTGTGAGCAAGGACATACGAATGTACTGTCGCTCTTGCAAAGTATGTCAGGAGGTCAAATCTAAAGGACCACGACATGCTGCGCCTATCCAGGCTGCTGACATCCCTATTCGCCCTTTTCAAAAAATGGCAATAGATATTATCGGTCCTTTTAGAATTAAGTCAGCTAGAGGACATCAATTTATTCTTACATGTGTCGATATGTGCACACGTTGGCCAGAGGCAATACCTCTCAAGAGCATCTCAACTGCTGATATCGCAGACGCTCTTTGGTTGATATTTTCTCGCTTGGGTTTTCCCGGAGAAATATTGTCAGACCATGGCACTCAACTTATATCAGACACTATGTCACAGGTAATGTCTATGCTACATATTAAAAGGTCTCTCAGCAGTATCTATCACCCAATGTCTAATGGGTTAGTCGAACGTTTGAATAGGACTCTGAAAACTTTACTTGGGAAGATAACTGAGGATCATCCTCAGGATTGGGACAGGGTCTTACCCGCGGCTCTCTTTGCGTATAGAGAGGTCCCCAATGAACATACAGGGTTTTCCCCTTTTGAACTTGTCTTTGGCGCGCAACCGCGCGGCCCTATGTCTTTACTTCACGATCTAATCACTGCCGATAATATTAGCGATGAAACTCAATCTTCTTATGAGTACGTCATTGCTCTTAGGCAAAAGATCATCGAGGCATGCAAACTAGCAACTTCTTCATCCGAATTTGCTAAAGAAAAGGCAAGGCAGTTTGCAAATAAAAATAGATGTCTACGACAACTTTGTCCAGGTGACAAAGCTCTCGTTCTACTCCCTTCAAGGGAGAACAGACTTCTAATTGCATGGAAAGGTCCATATGCAATAGTCTCCAAAATTTCTGATGTCGACTATGTTGTCGATATTGATGGAAAGCATAAAACGTTCCACATAAATATGCTCACGGAATTTTATGAAAGACCAGACTATTTGCAGCCTATTTTCCAGGCAACGGACAATTCTCAAGCACCTCATGGTCAGTACTCATCTCTGTCAGTTATACAGGATGAGGAAACTACTTTTTCTGATGTCAATCTTCCTCTTCCTATGGTCCCACTTTATTCTACGGAATCTTGGAAAAACGTGACCGTTTCTCCAAATCTTTCCGCTGAGGAACATCGACAAGTTTCTTCGATGTTGCAAACATTTCAGGATGTTCTTACAGACATCCCGGGACACACACATGTCATTGAACATGACATTGTGCTAACTGATCATAATCCTATCAGAGTCAGACCCTATCCAATACCTATCCATTTCCAGTCTCAAGTCGAAAAAGAATTGGATGAAATGATACGTTTGGAAATCATTGAACCATCCACTTCAGCATACTCTTCGTCTATGGTTATTGTTCGAGAGAAGGATAATAACATTCGCATTTGCGTAGATTATCGCAAATTGAACCAAGTTACGAAGTTCGACGCTGAACCTATGCCTTCATTAGAAGAGCTACTCAATAAACTTGCTAATTCTAGATTCTTTACCAAACTAGATTTGTCTAAAGGTTATTGGCAAGTTCCTCTAACTGAACGTGCCAAACCTTTTACAGCTTTTTCTACACCTAGGGGTTTATTCCAATGGAATTTCATGCCTTTCGGTCTTATGAACGCCCCTGCTACATTCGTACGCATGATGCGGCGAATTCTCGCATATCGTACAGATGTCATAGCATACTTAGATGATATCTGTCTATTCAGTGATTCCTGGGAAGATCACTATTTGGGTTTATACGAATTACTGTCTACTCTTCGCGAGTATAACTTGACTGCAAAACCCTCTAAAGCCTTTATAGGATTTAGCGAGATTTCTTTCCTAGGTCATCGTGTTGGTCATGGTCTTTTAAAGACAGAGGACCACAATGTTTCAAAAATACTTAACATTTCGGTCCCTAAGACGAAGAAACAAGTAAGGAGTCTATTAGGTTTGATCCAATTCTACGGACGATTCATTCCGAATCTGTCCTCCATTATGGCACCGCTTTCTACTTTATTGAAGAAAGGGTCGCCTAATCTGATCCGCTGGTCTAAAGAATGTCAATCCTCATTGGACCAGGTTAAAGCCCTATTTTCATCTCCACCTATTCTTAGGTTACCTACTATTGAGAAGACTTTTGTTCTTCGAAGTGACGCCTCGTCAACTGGGATTGGGGCAGCACTAATGCAGGAGTATTCTGATACTCTGCATCCGGTGAGGTATATCTCTAGGAAATTAAATGCTGCAGAAAAGAATTACTCGGTTTTAGACCGTGAGTTATTGGCTATGGTATGGTCTATTCTGAAGTTACAAAGATTTCTTCTAGGTGCACACTTCAATGTGGAAACCGACCAGAAAGCGCTTACTGCTATTCAGAGCAAAAACTTGAAGAGCTCGAGGTCCACTCGTTATGCCATAGCTCTTCAACCATTTCATTTCTCGGTTCGAGCTATCCGTGGTTCGGATAATGTGATGGCAGACATTCTGTCCAGATGCCCACACGATTCCACATGATTCTTCTGTCATATATATATATTTCCTGATATACAGTCCAATATTATAATGACATGTTAGTAGATTTTTTCTCACTTTTTTGGGGGGAATTTATAACATTGTACCATGTAATTATCTAAGAAGGCTTAGTTAGTGATATACGGGCCAAAAGATCACTCGGCCACATTTAGATAATATATTTGCATAATTGTATTAAGAGATTTACCAGTTGTCTTTAAGATTTGTGTTATTGATATTTTTGCAGCACATCATTGAAGTCTGCGAGATCATGTCCATTGTGGAACTTTGAGGATATCAAGTCCTGTCCTAGATTGGGAGCGGATGATGTCCACATCTTCTATTGCTTGTTTATGTCAACTAAGAACAACATTGTATTAGTTATTAATTACTAATGCATTATATAATGTAATAATATAGTGCGGTATATTAATATATTACACCGCTATTTGCGCAACACATTGTATAATATCATAATAATATATTTAATTTCATATATTGGTATAAGAATAATTTGACTTTTATTATGATGTTGCCATCATTGTGGCTTGTGTTGGTGGCACCTTCCTGGAATATATACGTGAATACTTAGATAAATTTTTTCTCTAAGGATCTGGGATATGATCTCAGTTTTGCTCCATGCGTTGAGCTGGTTTGTTAGGTATATATCCGCGCATCATACGTGCGTTAGGAGCCTAGATTTTTCCGGCTCCAGGATTTAAAAAAAAAAATGTGTCATTTTTTTTTCCCGGGAGGGTGCGGTAATGTTACGCACAAATAATTACTTTTTTCCAAAGTCTTTGTATAATTATTTTTCGTATGTATGATCATTTTTTGACTGAAATGTGTATTATGTTTTTTACAGTCAAAGGGACATAACCCGAGATATTGAGACTACAAATTTTTTGGAGTTTGCCTTCTCTTGTATCGAGACACGTTCGGTCTATAATTTCTTGAACGAAGCTGTTGCGTGCATATTTTGACGCACATATTACAAAAATCGATATGGCTATTTAATATGGAAAAAATATAGACATTCCTTCATTTGTGTATGAAAATGCTGTCTATGGGGAAAGCGAGATAATCCATGTTTGATTCACACTTTTGATTATAGGAGTAATCGTTCTTGATATTGATCCGGCGCACGGATATTGCTCTTATATTTGTACTTATTTTTAGGGCCAGAAAATAGATTGATTTGCTTATTATGTTTATGGCCTGAATTCATATGTATTACATATTATTAGTACAAGTAGAATCAGTCCTATATTGTATATTTTGGATGGGTAGGCGGGACTAGATTCTTATTATTCCGCTCTAGCGGAAGTATGAGTTGTCTTGACAAGTCGTGATGAGTTCCGATGTACCGTGATAATGGCGGGTACGCACTTTCCAAAGGGCTGGTAGATTCTTAAGGAAATATGATTCATGAAGTGGTTTTCTTCTAAAGGAGATGGTATCTCTACTATAGTTTATGTTAGAGATTCTCCTAAGGTACGGTACAATGTATAATTCGGACTCCATGTATTGCCAGACCCTATTTTGATGATCTCATGTCGATTCGACCTAGATGGAACATTTTGCTTCGTATCGCTAGGGTCGTGTTTTGTATCGACGAAGATGACAGACTTTCCTACAGCGGTTATGGCTACGTGAATTAACCTGATCACCGGAGAGCTGTATGGAAACATTTATGAAATCATTTATATACCCATTATAAATTAACTCTGGCTTATATTCTCCTTCCTATGAATGAGTGAACGACAACTCAGGGAGGCGGCCATGTTAGATTTCGGTCATCATATGTTTTGATCACTGCCAAGAGAACAGATTATTTATCCTATTATCGGACAGTGACAGGGAGATCTCAATCTTGCTAGAAACCCCCTTTCGTGGTTTCATAATATATACTACAAACTATGGACGTCAAGTAACTTTAGTTATTTACCGATCTGCCTTCACTGACGCGTTTAGTCAGATAGGGGATGCGGCCATAATGTATCATGACATTGAACTTTTGATGTACTGCCCATTATTTCTGAATGTGTCATGACTTCAGATCTGCTATGTATACCTACAAATTGATATGTCAACATACCATGATGTACTCGTATGTCCCAGTGTGTACGTCTGAATAAATTGAGTAAACAAAGATTCCAGCAGTCTGCATTGGTGCCTTGTAGACACAAGTGTATGAGTGGTTATATTGGTCAGCACACGAACAGTACACCATTCGCGGTAATCACACTCTACACTTCTACTCCATACATACACCATCCTGCGTCGGTTGAAGTGACCAAGTTTAGGGCCTGCTTCCCCTGGAGCCTTTGCCTTCCCTAACTCAGGACTAGGGTGAGTTACCCATTTACAGCTGGGTAGACTGGAGCATGCCTGATCTCAACAACACACCACTCTTCCTTACAGAGCATACAGACTGACACTTTACAGAGTGGAAAGAAGAAACAAACTTTACAGTGGCGAGCCAGATTCCTGGGTCCAGCTTACGCAGTTTTGTGTTGAGAATCACAGTTTACAGCTAAAAGAACATTTGTTTGACCACATCAACACCAGTAGGACAGCTATACAGTCGATGTCAGCTTGACCTGTATTACCGATAGGATGCTGTATCTAGGTCAGCGCTTGTTGACAGTTTTTTCGCTGTACAGACAGTATTACACAGGACAGTGGTATCAAGTGTAGAAAATATCTGGAGCAGTATTGTTGACATTTCTCAACGTACAGAAGAATCACAGTGTTGTTGAACATAAAGTGCATAGTTCATCGTTGGATCTTCATATGCTCAACAGAGAAAAATTGAACTGTGTAATAGTTTAGAATTAAATCTATTACTCAATAAAGTGGCAAGTTATTATTATTTAAATAAACTGTGCCTGCTTTACAACACTATACCTGCAACACATTCCATTCATGATATAAATTATATTGTATGCTATATGCTATTTATGTTTACATGTTATTTGTTATGTGGTAAATTAGTTTATGTTCTGTGTGACTAGTACAAGGTATGCCGAGTGACATTGGTCTGGTACTAGTATTCTATAGGTACACATTTTCTTAATTGGAAATTTGTTAGCAACAATTTGCTGCTATTTCTGTTAGTTGTGATGAGGTGTTCTTTTCTTCGTTGTTTTTGTTAATAATTTTGTGTTCCTTAGTTTTGTTTGATTTGTTTGCATTTGTTGGTCTAATCTTTTCTATTTTTGATTTCTTTACACCCTTATGTTTATACACTGTGGCGTTATTTGTCTTGTTATCTTATTGCAGTTATCATCACGGATTCTGTGATCATTTTTTTCATTTCTCCTATTTAATTTAATTTGATCTCTGCAAATGTTTTCAGATTGTCTTTTCTTGTTTGTCCTTTGTAATGTCTTTAGTTGACATATGACACAGGAGTTATAGTGGTATACACTGATAGTATAGTACAGATCAGTACTTTATGATTATTTTCCACAGGTACCCAAGTGATCTTTGATTACATTGAGGTATACAAGACCTTTGTAAGGCTTGTCTCCCACAGTATTTGAGATACAGTTATTGTTGTCCACAGGTACTCAAGTTATCATTGGTTATTATAAACCATACAAGTTTGGACTAAGACTAAGTCTATGGTATAGACTTGTCTCCCATTAAAGTGAAAGAGGGTAATTTATTTACTTTTTCAGGTTTCTGATTTAAGAAGACAATATGTCTACATTAGATTATTTTATTGCACAAGGAAAATCTCTTGATAAGACTGGAAAAGACTTAGAACAATGGGCTGTTGCTCAATATGACAAAGCATTAGCTGCTGAAGAGAGAAAAGCTGCTGCTGAAGAAAAAAAAAAGCTCTGGCTGAAGAAAAAAGATTAGAAAGAGAAGCTGCTGCTGAAGAAAAAAAAAGCTGCTGCTGAAGAAAAAAAAAGCTGAAGAAAAAAGATTAGAAAGAGAAGCTGCTGCTGAAGAAAAAAAAAGCTCTGGCTGAAGAAAAAAGATTAGAAAAAGAAGCTGATACTGCTGCTGAACTAAAGAAATTGCAGATGCAAGTGGAGGAAAGGAGATTTGATGCAGAACAGAAGAAATTAGAAGCTGCTGCAGAACAGAGAAGATTAGATAGAGAAGTTGAAGAGAGAAAAGCAATAAGAGAACATGAGTTGGAATTAGAGAAATTAAAATTGACATGTATGAGTAATGTTAATCAGGCATCTGGTGGTAATGGTAAACCCTTTGTGTACAAGGTCAAGGTACCAGCGTTTAACCCTACCAGTGATGACATAACATTTTGGCTTTCTAGATTTGAACGGGCTTGTCGATCTCATAATGTTGACAAATCACAGTATGTGAATCAGTTGTCTGAAAATCTAAAAGGGGAGTCTCTGAGTAAGTTATATTTTGTTGAAGAGGCCGACAAAGATAATTATGATGCTGTTAGGGCAGCTTTGATAAAGAGATATCAGCTGTCTGAGGAGGTTATCGTCTTTTGTTTAAAACAATGAGACCTGAGGTAGGTGTAGAATTCTCAGAATTCATCTCAAAAGCACGAATTACACTTTCACGATGGATTGAATTATCCAAAACAGAGAAAACATTTGATGGTCTTACGGATTTATTGCTAAGAGACAAGGTCATGTCTTCGGTAAATAAATCATTCCTAGAGTTCTTACATGAGCGTAAACCGAGTACATTAAAGCAAATGGAAGAATATTGTGACCAGTATGCCACGGCACACCCTGACATGATTCTTAGTAACTCTAACATTAAAGAGAGTATGCCAGTTGCTTCGGCAACAGAATATAATCAGAATTACTCACACAAATTCCAAGGAGCTAAAAATAAATTTGATAAAAAGGTTAATTGGAATAAGTATCAAAACCAAGATAACCACTCAAATCAGGGTTCTTCTTCGAAGAACTGGAATCGGGCTGATAGTCCTCGACACGCGAGGGGTACCCATAATTTTAGAAATTCTCGGAAAGGGAGTAGCTATAGGAACTACCCAAGTGCTTCATGGAGACAAAAAAACCAATATTACAGGGATACTCAATATAACGAGCATGATGATTATGATCATGAATATTATGATTCAAACCCAAATAGGGGTTATAACAGAGGCAATAATAATTATAGAGACAATTATAACCGAGGTAGATCACAACACAAAAGACATGGTAAATCTTATTACCAGGCTAACTCTGCACAACAGGAGTTCCACGACACCGATAATCAGAATAATGATAAAAAAGACTCCAACAGTGTAGCAAATTCCGCTTTCGATTTTGCTAGAGCATCTGAGTGTTTGCAATGCAAAACATTATTCGATCCAACCACAGTTTCTACTTTAAGCTGCGGTCACCCGCTTCCCGCTCTCCATGCGTCAATTGCGCATAATGGAAGGGGTGCTCTTGTCTTTAATAGGGGCCTAATAGATGGTACTCCGGTATCAATTCTTTTCGATTCGGGGTGCACTACCATTGGAGTGAGGCAATCACTCGTAAATCCTTCTCGAGCTACAGGCAATATAGTCAAATGTGTAACATTTGGTGGCACATTGGAGAAGTACTCCACTGCCATTATCAATATTGCTACGCCTTTCTTTACAGGAGAGGTGCAAGCATGTCTCTTGCCGAATCCGATCGCTGATCTTATCATCGGTCGCATTCACGGGGTGAAAGAATGCACTCCACAGCAAATTTCTAATTGGGAAAATGTTAATATGCAATCTGCTAATGCAGTAATCACTAGGGCTCAAGCTCTTAATATGCCACAATCTTCACATTCTGAAGATAATGATGCGCAGATCCAAGATGATCCCTTGGAGATTTCCCACGATTCCTTTATCAAACAGCAGGAAGATGATCCTACTCTAAAGAAATTCTTTACTCTGGCAAAAAAAGGTGATCCGAATAAGGATACAAATCGTAAATCTTGGATTACGATGAAGAATGGCGTACTTGTACGTATGGTACAAGACTCCGCTAAGTCCATTCATTCTCAAATCCTTGTGCCTAAAAATATGAGAGTTAAAATCTTACAGCACGCTCATGATTCGCAGTGTGCTGGACATATGGGTTTTTCCCGTACTAAAGCTAGAGTTCTTCAATCTTTCTTTTGGCCTGCTGTGAATAAGGACATACGAATCTATTGTCGATCTTGTAAAGTATGTCAAGAGATTAAATCCAGAGGTCCACGCCATGATGCACCTATTCAGGCTGCAGACATTCCCATTCGGCCATTTCAAAAAATGGCGATAGACATCATTGGTCCATTTAAGATAAAGTCTGCTAGAGGACACCAATTTATTTTGACGTGTGTTGATATGTGCACACGTTGGCCGGAGGCTGTTCCTCTAAAGAGCATAACTACTGCTGATGTCGCAGATGCTCTTTGGTTAATATTTTCTCGTCTGGGGTTTCCAGCAGAAATATTATCCGACCATGGTACCCAACTCATATCGGATACCATGTCTCAAGTAATGTCGACTCTGAAGATAGAGAGATCGCTGAGTAGTATTTATCATCCTATGTCCAATGGGATGGTGGAACGTTTGAATAGAACTCTGAAAAACCTACTAGGTAAGATAACAGAAGATCATCCTCAGGATTGGGATAGGGTTTTACCCGCGGCTCTTTTTGCATATAGAGAGGTCGCCAACGAACATACAGGATTTTCTCCCTTTGAACTTGTCTTTGGCGCGAAACCGCGAGGTCCTATGTCCTTACTTCATGATCTTATAACTGCTGATAATATTGTCGATGACACAAAATCCTCTTATGAATATGTCATCGCACTTAGACACAAGATTATTGAAGCATGCAAATTGGCAACTGCTTCTTCTGAATTTGCGAAACAGAAGGCAAGGGAATTTGCCAATAAAAAGAGATGTTTGCGACAACTTTGTCCAGGTGACAAAGCATTTGTCTTGCTACCTTGTAGGGAAAATAGACTTCTCATTTCTTGGAAAGGTCCGTACGATATAATATCAAAAGTTTCCGATGTTGACTATATCGTCGATATTGACGGGAAGCGTAAAACCTTCCACATCAACATGCTCACGGAATTCCATGAACGTCCTGATTATTTACAACCTGTTTTCCAGGCAACGGACGATTTTCCAGTCCAACATGGACAGTACTCATCTCTGTCAGTAATACAGGATGAGGAAACGAGTTTCTCGGATGTAAATTTACCTTTTCCAATGATTCCTCTTCACTCTAATGAATCATGGAAAGATGTTGCAATTTCTCCAGAATTATCTCCAGGAGAGCAGAAACAAGTTTCTACTATGTTAGAACAATTTCAGGATGTCCTTACTGACATTCCTGGTCAAACTGATGTCATTCAACATGACATTATTCTTACTGACCATAGTCCTATAAGAGTCAGACCGTATCCTATCCCGATACATTTTCAAGCACAGGTAGAGAAAGAGTTAGATGAGATGATAGAGTTAAAAATTATTGAACCATCCACATCAGCATATTCTTCGCCGATGGTTATAGTACGGAAAAAAGACAATAACATACGTCTTTGCGTGGATTATCGCAAATTGAATCAAGTGACTAAATTTGATGCGGAACCTATGCCTTTACTAGAAGAGCTACTTACGAGACTATCGAATTCTCACTTCTTTACTAAACTCGATTTGTCTAAGGGATATTGGCAAGTTCCACTATCCGAACACGCCAAACCGTTTACTGCTTTTTCGACGCCTAGGGGTCTATTCCAATGGAATTTCATGCCTTTTGGTCTTATGAACGCCCCTGCAACATTTGTACGCATGATGCGTCGAATCCTATCTCATCGCTCAGATGTCATTGCGTATCTTGATGACATCTGTCTTTTCAGTGATACTTGGAACGATCACTATAATGGTATAAATGAACTATTGTCTATCTTACGCGAGCATAACCTGACAGCGAAACCATCGAAAGCATGTATTGGTTTTAGCGAAATATCTTTCTTAGGACACCGTGTTGGTCATGGGTTCCTAAAAACAGAAGACCATAATACAAGTAAGATACTTAACATTTCTATTCCTAAGACTAAAAAGCAAGTACGAAGTCTCTTAGGTCTAATACAATTTTATGGACGATTCATCCCGAATCTGTCCTCCATTATGTCACCTCTTTCTTCCTTGCTAAAGAAAGGGTCTCCTAATGTAGTCCATTGGACTCAAGAATGTCAATCCTCTTTGGATAAGGTTAAAACTATGTTTTCTACTTCACCTATCCTAGTATTGCCTTCTAAGGATAAGACATTTATTCTTCGTAGTGACGCTTCATCCACCGGGATTGGAGCTGCACTAATGCAAGAGTACTCTGGAACTCTGCATCCTGTGATGTATATTTCTCGGAAATTAAATGCCGCAGAGAAGAATTACTCGGTCCTAGACCGTGAATTATTGGCTATGGTTTGGTCAATCCTTAAACTGCAAAGATTTCTTCTGGGCGCGCATTTCATTGTGGAAACTGACCAGAAAGCTCTTACGGCTATTCAGAGTAAAAATCTGAAGAGCGCGAGATCAACGCGATACGCGATTGCTCTACAGCCATTTCATTTTTCGGTGCGAGCTATCCGTGGGTCAGAAAATGTGATGGCAGATATTTTGTCTAGATGCCCACATGATTCATAACTGTTATACAACTTTGATACAGTTGTTTCTATGTTGAAATGTGTACACATATGTAATATATCATATATTGATTGTAACACTACTTAGCGGTTCATTGATATTTATTCACCGCTGATCTTTCAATGTTTTTCGTCTTTGATGATCATGATGTTAAGATATCTTAGATGAAATTTATGTATAAACTAATGTGGAAATTGTGTCATTGCTAATATTGTAGTATGCGTTGGTGACACCTCTCTGGAAATATTTATACTTAGAGAAGTACTTTCTCTAAGGTCATAAAACTTATGCTTATCATCTGCGCATTGTATTGGTGCGTTGTGAGCCTATTGTATGTTGCTCCTAGATGTATTTCAAAAAAAAAAAAAATGTACCATTTTTTTTCCCGAGGGGTGTGGTAATCTGTTGCGTGCATATTTTGACGCACATATTACAAAAATCGATATGGCTATTTAATATGGAAAAAATATAGACATTCATTCATTTGTGTATGAAAATGCTGTCTATGGGGAAAGCGAGATAATCCATGTTTGATTCACACTTTTGATTATAGGAGTAATCGTTCTTGATATTGATCCGGCGCACGGATATTGCTCTTATATTTGTACTTATTTTTAGGGCCAGAAAATAGATTGATTTGCTTATTATGTTTATGGCCTGAATTCATATGTATTACATATTATTAGTACAAGTAGAATCAGTCCTATATTGTATATTTTGGATGGGTAGGCGGGACTAGATTCTTATTATTCCGCTCTAGCGGAAGTATGAGTTGTCTTGACAAGTCGTGATGAGTTCCGATGTACCGTGATAATGGCGGGTACGCACTTTCCAAAGGGTTGGTAGATTCTTAAGGAAATATGATTCATGAAGTGGTTTTCTTCTAAAGGAGATGGTATCTCTACTATAGTTTATGTTAGAGATTCTCCTAAGGTACGGTACAATGTATAATTCGGACTCCATGTATTGCCAGACCCTATTTTGATGATCTCATGTCGATTCGATCTAGATGGAACATTTTGCTTCGTATCGCTAGGGTCGTGTTTTGTATCGACGAAGATGACAGACTTTCCTACAGCGGTTATGGCTACGTGAATTAACCTGATCACCGTAGAGCTGTATGGAAACATTTATGAAATCATTTATATACCCATTATAAATTAACTCTGGCTTATATTCTCCTTCCTATGAATGAGTGAACGACAACTCAGGGAGGCGGCCATGTTAGATTTCGGTCATCATATGTTTTGATCACTGCCAAGAGAACAGATTATTTATCCTATTATCGGACAGTGACAGGGAGATCTCAATCTTGCTAGAAACCCCCTTTCGTGGTTTCATAATATATACTACAAACTATGGACGTCAAGTAACTTTAGTTATTTACCGATCTGCCTTCACTGACGCGTTTAGTCAGATAGGGGATGCGGCCATAATGTATCATGACATTGAACTTTTGATGTACTGCCCATTATTTCTGAATGTGTCATGACTTCAGATCTGCTATGTATACCTACAAATTGATATGTCAACATACCATGATGTACTCGTATGTCCCAGTGTGTACGTCTGAATAAATTGAGTAAACAAAGATTCCAGCAGTCTGCATTGGTGCCTTGTAGACACAAGTGTATGAGTGGTTATATTGGTCAGCACACGAACAGTACACCATTCGCGGTAATCACACTCTACACTTCTACTCCATACATACACCATCCTGCGTCGGTTGAAGTGACCAAGTTTAGGGCCTGCTTCCCCTGGAGCCTTTGCCTTCCCTAACTCAGGACTAGGGTGAGTTACCCATTTACAGCTGGGTAGACTGGAGCATGCCTGATCTCAACAACACACCACTCTTCCTTACAGAGCATACAGACTGACACTTTACAGAGTGGAAAGAAGAAACAAACTTTACAGAAGCGTGACCACATCTCCTTATTTGGTAGTATCAGTCAACTGTTGTAGATGTCTGAAACCTGTCTTAACGCTTCTGTTCATGACCATAAAAGGCGCGACTGTGTAAGACTTTTATCTCGAATGTTCTTAGAATCGTCTTATGTGAACGGCGACTCAGATATTGGAGTCCTGCGCATGTCAAAACTGGTAGTTCGTTTGGTGTGTTCCGCCCAGCTGGGGGAGTTTAGAAATGGTCTGAGTAGCGAGGGACGCAATCTGCGTCTTGTGATTTTCTGAGGGAAATACGTTGTCTTTGTGAGTTAGTTAGCTAACTAGACTATTTCCCAGTATTATTCAAGCCTGCCTGGAGGCATATGTTCGTGGTTGATTTCCGAAGAAAGGTAATTCCTCTTGTATCGAACTTTTTGCTATCATCTAGAAGTTCGTTATTTTGTCGCTCCTTGCTCGCCTGTGTGATTCAAAAGGGAGAGGTACTTTGACTAGGATTTTCGCCACCGGTATCTTTATACCTGAACTAGTTTTATATATATATATATATATATATATATGGGTCGCTCTAGACCAACAAGACTATTGTCTGTGTTCCAGGATTCGTTATATCAGAGATCACGTCCAAGTCAGATGGTTAGACTTAGGAATGTTATAAGGGTCGGTTTGACCGGTATTCCATGTATGCTATTCACGTGCAGACAGTAAACGGACTTATTGTATACACCTGATCTGCTAGCATCAGGAAGGGAGCATTTATTATTGTCTATGAACATTGATGATCTGCAGCTGACACTGTTGCAGAAGTTATATGTATGAACTGTAGGCACCCAGATCTGTGCTATATAAATATATATATATATATATTATTTATACAGCTTCACGAACCAGAACTTTATGATATCGAATATACAGAAGCTATCTGTTTACAATACAACTATTGAGTATTGAATCCTACATGACTATCAGCTAATATGATTTTGAATGCTGCATTCGTTAAACTATGTTGGTGATGACATAAATATCATGACTGTTTTGTGGCGTGCAATAAATGGTATAAACCTAAAGCGAAGTTACCATTTCTATGACTCTACACGTCATGTTGCCTGTGTTGTACCCTGTGAACTGTTCTACTGCAACATACACAGCAACATCCTAAATCAGAGAAGACACCTACTGATAAGAGTTCATTAGATGTTTTTATAGTGAAGAAGGTGAGTGTGTTTTGGGACAGTCACTCACAGTAGATACACACAATAGAAGCATGGAATGGTGTAACGGCAGGTGATAGTTAACGAATGTTTAATACACCACAACACGTCACGTTAATACAGAATACACAGTTATAGTCAAACTACAAGTTATAGCATTACAATAATAAAGTACTTCTCACATCTCAGAATCATGCAGATACTACAATATCCATGACCTCTTTAAAGATACTCCTCAACTCAGCGCTATCCACCTGTACTCACATTAGCGCTATCATATTCTAATCATGGATCCGTAAATATGGCCTCCTCACAGATAGCAAACGGCTCACATCATCGCCGTGCTACTGCATAAATATGGTATCCTCCAGATACTCCTTACATAATAATAATGGATCCGTTAGCAACCGGACATCCCGCCGTGCTAACATAAATATGGTATCCTCCAGATACTCCTCCTGCGCTATAAGATATAATAATGGATCCGTAAATATGGCCTCCTCACAGATAGCAAACGGCTCACATCATCGCCGTGCTACTGCATAAATATGGTATCCTCCAGATACTCCTCCTGCGCTATAAGATATAATAATGGATCGGTAAATATGGCCTCCTCACAGATAGCAAACGGCTCACATCATCGCCGTGCTACTGCATAAATAGCAAACGGACATCCTCGCCGTGCTACACTCACATAAGCGCTGTATTAATAATAATGGATCCTTCTCAAAATACACACAATACTGCTCACCCAGCAGTTTGCACTAATCTCACCTATCAACATGTCTTTACACAACACAATTATCCTCTCTCAGGAAATAATGGCCTTACACAAATCATGGCCTCTTATATTCAGCACTGTACAGGCTTACTATCAAGAACACACACTATGGGGCCGACTCTCTCCAGTCGATGCCCAAACTCACTGCCCACGGGAATACACATCCTCCCCCTAAAACAGCTACGAGACCCGGCTGTTAAAAAACACCGTTCAGTCTCACTACTTGCACGGGCTAGCCACAAATAGCTAAACACCCGTATCTCAAAACAGTTCGGAGTGAACAAACCTCCACAATTGAACTGACTAGCGTTCACACGCTGTGTAACCTTACTTCTACTATTACAATTTAACATAACATTAAAGACAATCACGTCTTCAAGCAATGACAACCCATAATCTAATCTGCTCACCTAATATTTTCCAGATCACGTCCCCTTCCATTAAAATTACTGGCAACACCTACATCTTGCACTTTAATACCAGGTGTCGATAGGGGTGGCAAGTGGTCGTCAATCTTATAACGGAGCTAACGTACCTGGCATTTTTTTGGCGCACCATTATTATTTTGGTTAAATCCACCCTTATCAATAACCTTGTATTAATTGTGTTATTTTCTCTGTGTAGTAAGTGTTTTTAAGTAAATTATTGATAAATTTACAATGCGGGGATCTCTTTACTTGTTTGTGCGTGTGTCCCGTACTTAAAGATGTATAAACTGCGTGATGATCTGTGAATTTAAGAGTATTTTTTATATGATATGTTTTTTGTACATTATAGTCAGGGCGAAGGTGGCTGTGATGGTGCTGGAGTCCATCCTAGGCGAAGCTGGTGAAACGCTGTGGGGAAGTGCTCTGAAAAGAACAGTGTCGTGCAGGCAGTGAACCTTTGCTCTGAAAAGAACAGTGTCGTGGCAGGTAGTGAGAACGGCGATTTTGTTCTGAGAAGAACAGTTTGTCGTGGCTGGTGGTTTGCTCTGAGAAGAACAGTTTGTCGTGGCTGGTGGTTTGCTCTGAGAAGAACAGTGTGAACTCTGGTGATCAAACTCCGGTGCCGTTTTGGTGAGATAAGAGTCGTATGCAATGACACTTTGATCTTAGCCAAAAAAAAAATTTTTTTTCCTCGCATGAGGTCGCATATTTTTTTCCTCGCATGAGGTCGCTTATTTTTTGCCTCGCATGAGGTTGCATGGCACACGCTCAACCCGGCCCTGGTCAAGACCCATGTCCCAACACAAGAAGACCCAATGACATCATGTGTCACTGTAGTGATCTTCTGTGTTCTCACACAAAGGACCTAATGACACATGAATGTCTTTTTTTCCCCCCTCGCTTGAGGTCGCATATTTTTTCCTCGCATGAGGTCACATTGTCCCCGCCCCAAACCCGGCTCTGGTCAAGACCACATGTCCCAACACACGAAGACCCAATGACACCATGTGTCATTGTAGTGGTCTTCTATGTTCTTACACAAAGGACCTCATGACATAAATGTCACTACTGGTCCCTGCGTCTAGACACATGATCCTAGCCAAAAGCCGGATATTAGGCCGTTGGGTTTGCTAGGAGCATTATAAATGCTCAAGCCTACGACATGCCTTTTTGTCGTTGCCCACAAGGGGCTGTATTGGTCCCTGTGCTTAGACACTTTGATCTTAGCCAAAAGGCCGAGTAACGACTTGTATCATCATATGGGAACTAGACTACCAGTAAAGAAAAGTTGCAAAATGTCATGCACTGATGTAAGATATCAGAATAGCTTTTAAATCTTATAACTATTTAAAAATTTTATAAAAATGTAACAAAACAAGTCCTGAAAACTGCATTTACTCTTTAGTATTTACAGAACGCAATAAATCTTACGTTCTTACAGTAAGTATTATTGTACATTTGTTCTATTTTAAGAAAAGTTAGTAAATTTAGTTAAATAAAATATTTTAAATACGGGGTGTAATCTTGTCATCCAAAGTGGGATAATCAATTATATTTATTAAAGGGATATCATTCATGTTGTGGTTTTTTTCTGAATTTTAATGACTGTAATTTTAAAATGAGACATTGTTCATGGCATTCATTGTGTTTCGGCGCATACATGTACTATATGTTCACAACGTTTGACTTAAAATATTTCTGTTATCAGGCACGGCTAATATTCTTCGCATACTGTAATCTATTGATGTTGTACAGTATTTACAACTGAATAGTGTTGTTAACACACACACACCAGCAGGACTTAGTCTGGCAATAGATAGGACACACATTTAGGAAAACCTGTTCATAACATTACAAGGTAGTACTTGTTCTAGAATCCCCAGAACAAGAAGGGCAGGGTATACCAAAAACACATGGAGACGAGAACTGGAGACAAACAGTGAAAGTGATTAGGAAGACGTTGAAAAAACTTGAACAGATGGCACGTGAAAGTAGGACGGGTCTAGTATTTGTTGAAGGTCAATGCTTCTTTGGGAGCTAAATGGTATAGATTGATTGAATATCCAAGGTCAGGGCAATGACAGTGGAGCTGGCATAAGAGAAAATAAATCAGGTGTTCCGTCTCAACTTTTAAAAGAAAGCCCACAATGATCGTTAAGGGAAGGGAGCTTTTCCGAATTAAATTAAACTTACTCCAATCGTATTTAAACATGCTGCAAGATAGACTCAACAGACATTTTATGCATAAAATTAGGTGAAAGGAGACAAAGTAACACTTGGACAAAATCGTCCAAGTGTTTGCGGAATAGAAAGCAAGAAATATTTCATTCTAAGCAAAGTTTTCTTTTAACATGTTTTGTGTCAATACATAGTTAATAAAAATAGAAAATGTTTTATTTTTAACATGTTGTAATATGATATGTTACAGGACATAATTTGAAATAATTTTAAGTTCAGGTGACTATCATCAGCTGGGTCAAAATTGGGCCCCGCTATTGCTAAGTGCGGTCAGTGTGTGTGTGTTTGTACGTGTTTATACCACTAGTCATAAGTTTTCTACATATAATTAGATTGTAAATACAACACTAATATATTACAGTATTATGTCAGCCATGTCGGATACAAAAACATTTAAAGTTACTTACGTGTTGCGAGGATGGGAAATAGAGAATGTCTGAGTTTAGATAGAATATGAATGGGTAATGTGAAAGTACAGAAACCAGAGTCACAAATGAAATTATGGGGAGAGATGGGACTTCTGGGGAGTAGTGAGATATGTACTGATCTCTAATTTACATTGGGTAGGACAGGCGTTGAGAAAACCTACAGATAGCATTACAAGGAAGTCTGTGTTGTGGAATCCCCAGGCTAAGAAAGGTAGAGTGAGATCATAAAACACACGGAGAAGACAACTGGTAACGGACATTAAGGATCAAAGAGGACATGGAAAGAGCTTGAACAGATGGCACAAGACAGGAAAGCCAGCCAGAATTTGTAGAAGACCTATGATCCTTAAGGACAAAGGTAATGATGAAGATTAAACACAAAATACAAAGTAAGGACAGTATTTTTCTTCTTCTCAGAACACTCTCAGATGTATAGTTCTCCTTCAAGTACCATACCTAGTGCCATAGGAGATCATGTCTCTCCACAACTTTCTGTCTCCAGTTCAATTTATCAGTTCTGTTGTTGGCTCCTTTCCATGCCACGATGTCAAACTGTCAAAGTATTTGCCCTCTTTGTCTTCCCCTTTCTCTTATTCCTTAAATCTTACCTGTTGTTACGATATATTCCTGCTTTCCTCTTCTCATAACATGCCCAAAGAAAAGTGGATTGCTTCTTTCTAACTTGTGAAATAAGTTTCTTTGCGCATTGACCTCTTTCATGACATCCCCATTACTCCTTTTGGCTGTCCATGGTATTTTTAACATTCTTCTGTAAAACCACATCTCTCTGGCCTATATTACCTTTCCTGCTGGTTTACTACTTGTCCATGACAATATGTATATATAATGGGGAAATGCGGCAGCGGAACAGCAAACGAAAATGGGGATAAACTAATAAGTTTCTGTAGCATTAACAACCTGGTCATTGGAGGAACACTTTTCCCATATAAAGAAATTCACAAATTAACATGGGAATCACCAAATGGTCGGGACAGAAACCAGATAGACCACATCATGGTTAACGGTAGATGGAGACATGCATTACAAGATGTGAAGGTAAGAAGAGGTGCAGATGTGGGAAGTGATCACCATTTAGTAGTAGCAAAACTGAAAGTGAAACTAAGAAGGGCTGGACCAACTGCAACTACACAGAAACGGTTTGACATCAGCAAATTGAACAACTTCCTTACCAGAAAAGCTTTTGCGGCCGACATAAAGAAACGATATCAATTTGCCAAAAGTCAGGAAAAGACATTGACTGATGATATAGACCAGAATTTCAACACCATTTCAACAATATACAAGGAAAGCAGCAAATCATGCTTGGGATTCCAGGAATGGAAGAAGCAAGACTGGATAACACCAGAAACATTAAACACCATAACGATGAGAAAGGAAATGAAAAGAAAGAAAATAGAAGCGAAGTCCCCCAGGTTAAAGCAACTATATAGCGAACAGTACAGTCAGCTGGACAAGGAAGTTAAACGCCAAACCCGAGCCAACAAAAGGAATTTCATAGACGATCTTGCAAGACAGGCAGAGGAGACAGCACTGAGAAATGAACAAAGCACAGTATACAAAATAACTAAATTCATCAGCGGAAAACGAGGTGCAAACAATATTACATTAGTAAGAGATAAGCAAGGTAATCTCATCACGACAGCAGAGGGACAGGAAACAAGATGGGCAGAGCACTTCAGAGAAACTCTGAACAAAGAACCACCAGAGACACAATTGAATGTTCCTGAAGCTGAAAACGATCTAGATGTAAATACAGACATTCCACGAAAAGAAGAAATCATCACAGCAATCAAAGGGTTAAAGAACGGCAAAGCTCCGGGATATGATAACTTAAATGCAGGCTATTTAAGACAGACCCTGAGCTAGCAGCAGAACTATTAGAACCACTATTTGCACAAGTCTGGAAAACGGGGACAACACCATCAGAGTGGAACAAAGGAATAATTGTCAAATTGCCCAAGAAGGGAGATCTTGCCTACTGCAATAATTGGAGAGGAATCACTCTTCTCTCAGTTCCCAGCAAAATATTAGGCAGGATAATTATACAGAGAATTTCAAAGGCAGTAGACCACAAACTGAGGAAAGAACAAGCAGGATTTAGAAAGAACAGAAATGTGTAGATCATATATTCACTCTCAGGAACATTATAGAGCAGTGCTCAGAATGGCAAAGACAGCTTTACATTAATTTCGCTGATTTTGAAAAGGCTTTCGACAGCATACATAGGGACAGTTTATGGAAAATACTGAGGGCTTATGGAATTCCAAGCTGCATAGTGTCAATCATAAAAAGCCTCTATGCCAACTTTACGTGTAGTGTCGGGCAGAGCAACCTAACCTTTGAGGTGAAGACAGGAGTACGACAGGGATGCCCCTTATCAACTACTATATTTTTAACAGTCATAGACTGGGTGATGCGCCAGACAACAGAGGGCAGTCCAAGAGGAATAAGATGGACAACATTTTCTACATTGGAAGATCTGGAATATGCAGATGACATTGCACTACTAGCACATTCACATCAACACATCCATTTATTTCTTCATTTTTATTTATTTTTTATTACAAAAAATTCACAATTATATTAAAATGATTTTATTAACACCCTAATATATGAACTCTTGAAAATGAGATATTTTAACAGTAACATACTTATAATAATAATAATAGCCCCTTCAGTCATAACTGACTATGGGAATGCGCCCCTGAGGTGACAGCCCTCAGCTGCTTATTTTCCCGGTGCTCCTTTCGACGTTTTCTCCTCACCTCTGCTTCTTGTGTGAGCCTCTCTTCGCCCAATCTGAGGTGGCGCCGTAAATAGCATCGCCACTTAGTGCGATCGGCAGCTTCATCCTCCCATGTTGCTGATTCATGTCCAGTGCCCTCATATCTCTCTTGCACACATCTTTGAAAAATCAGCTGTGGTCGCCCAACTGTTCTCTTGCCATCTGCTAATTGTCCGTAGAAGATATCTTTTGGGATGCGACCATCTTCCATGCGACGCGGAACATGGCCAAGCCAGCGAAGTCTGCGTTGTCATCACAAGAAGCGTATACATTGGACCCCTGAAGGCCAAACGTGAAAAAGAGGCCGACCAAAAACAACTTGGCGGAGGACTGTGGAGGCTGAGATGCAAAGAATGAACCAGAGTTGGGGCACTGTACAAAGGATGGCCACCGACCGAGCAAAGTGGAATCAATTTGTTGTTGCCCTACAAGACGCCACTAGGCGTGATGGCCACTGACTGCTTTGACGGTCGGTGGCTAAGGATCAAAGAAGAAGAAGAAGAAGAAGTCAGTAGACAGTTATTTAATGTATGTAGTACTCAATTTAAAACATCTCTTACTGGGAAATAGCGAGTAATTAAATTTACGTTACGACTGGAAAAATTCAACAGTTATCAGCTATTATTGTGAGGCCAAAGTCCTTGCATGCTTTAGTGAAGCGATTCATCAAGCTCTGAAGCTCCTGTTGGCTTTGAGTGACTACTGCAGCATCATCATGTTAAACAAACCGCCATGTGAAGTGGATTTTGATGGTATTGTATGGTGGTGTTATCACCTAGTGTGATGCGTGAGGTCAGCTGTGAAGGCTCCTGAGATAATTGTAACTGTGAATATACAGAAGGCCCTTTCGTGCTACCACTTTATGACCTCACACATATCTTTTTTTACTAATGAATGTGGCTACGTTAAAATCTAGGGTACTGAATGCAATGTGTTGTATGGACATATACACACACCCACAGATATTAATTAAGTCTAATACTATCAATAAAATTTATAACACAATGAACTAAATTCAGCTGGTTAAATTTAGAATAGAAAATCTTTTTTTAAATTTATTTGTTCTGAACCAAGGTTTTATTTTGGCCAGAACTTATGCAAAGATTTTGAAATTTATGAATGAATGGCATGAATAAATGGCATGTTAAATGAAAGATGTTTACATATGCAATCTTCAAGATTAATTATAGTATTACTGTTCGTAATGTTAATTTTCCTGGGAAAACTATGAATGGATGTGCTGTTGGGGTGGCTTCATCCCTCCCTGTTTATGCCTACACAGCATTGTCCATTAATGATGGAAGGAAATGGGATGCTTCAGTAGTAAATTCTCTTGGGTGCTAGTTTTATGAAGTTGGTGTAAGTTCAGCAGGCCAGCTAGCCTACTTAACTTTGCCAGATTTGTTCTGGTGCTGGAATATGATGGCCCCACCTCTCCGTGCTTGAGCAATACACAGATGTTCTGTCGAAATGTACCCTGCACGGGTCCTCACTTCAATTATTAATCAGCATTTGACACCACCTTAGTGTCAAGATCGAACTCACAGCTCTGAAATAAAGTATTGGTTTTTGCTCAGAACCTTACCTAATAAGCCACTTCTACACATAACAAATTACAATAACACCACATAAACAGGGTCAGTTCTCTCTGACCAGACAGCACATCTTACCTAGTTGGTTTCGCATAGGGTAAGTTTCCCCAGTCTACAGATTCTGAAATAGGTGCATTATCTCACTGCCATAGAATAGGATAGGTGATATGATTCACTGTTCTCAACACTTGATCACCCCTTCCTAAACCTTGCTGTAGTTTATATATTGTTTGTCCCTAGACCCTGAACTAGGGCGGGGGGTCCAGAGCGAATCCTTACTTGTTTGTAAGGCTAGATTTCGATATGGCAGTATCAAATCACTCGACATTAAACAATATTCAAAATATACAAAGAAATAATTTCAATCTTACCAGATTATGAATAAAGAACACAGAAATGCTAGCAAAACTCAGCTGAGCTGCTGGCTATAGTATGGCGTCCCTGAACTTATTTCAATTTATTTCATTTGGAAATCACCACACTTGAAATTTACTGTGTCTATCACTGGACAACTATTGAGGAATGGCAAAAAAGCTCGTCTGAGCGCGGATAATATGATTGTCTGTGGCCAATCAATGCCTTGGTTTTTTTAAATTCAAATTTCCTACACTAAAGTCATTTCAGTCATGCTTCAGTCAAGTATGGATTTTTATCTGTTAGTCTGTCCGTCTCTACTTGCGTTTTTACAAAAACGTACTTGATTTTGAACCAACCTTTCTCTCCCCTCCAAAATTTTGTCGTTAAAAGTTATTTTTAGACACAGCTTCCACCAATATCCCTTCTCTTCCATGCTAAGTAGATTTGAACACCTGCGTCTCGAGGTCGCGATTTTTTGTGCAAATAGCGACACTTTTGATTCAATGCAGTCTTTCGCTGTTGTGAACAACACTGTCTTTTGTCATTATTTTCATTATTATCTATCCGTCTGTAAAATTAAAAACATATTATTTCACTGCTCAGAATGGGCCATCCGGCCAGCTAATTTTTATATTCCTAACATTAATATTAAGAAAAAAGTTACTTTTTAAATTTTGTAATATTTCAAGCATCTGCGTTTAGCCGCTGAATTCAAATCAAAGGCTTGGTATCGCAAAAGCGTCCAATAAATGACTGTGGCGTATCATATCCAAGGTCCCTTCTGTCGAATTCCTTACTTTATGTCAACTTGGGGGGGGGGGGGAACGTGACTTTTCCTCCTTGCCCCACCAATTTGCGTCCATTAACCTCGCTAGTTCAAGTACGCGTTCAGTCAGATTTTTGTCTTTTGATCCTCGTTCCGTTTTGCCTTCAAGTCTAACACCTGATGACCCGCGGCGCGGGCGATCATGTATTCCAGCAGCTTACGCATTGGTTTTTATCCTTACATTTTATCCTTTGGAGATATTTTTACGTTGTATCACTCGTTAATTTTATGACACATCTCCCCACTTGAAAACATGCCTACGGCAAGTTCCAAAACCAGTGATACACATAGATAAAATCTCTCCTCCCGTCTGCCATTACTCTAATTTTGATCACAGGGGTGCCGACTGAGGAAATCTGCACCGACATTCAATTTGCCTGGGATATATTGGATACTAAACTGATAAGGTTGAAGTAATAAAGACCACCTCAGCAATCTTGCGTTTTCATGCTTAGCCTGAGATAAGAATACGAGAGGCTGATGATCCGTCTCCACCACAAAAGTCCTACCATACAGATAGATTTGAAACTTCTTTATTGCCCAGATTAACGCTAAACATTCTTTTTCGCTTGTGGAGTATCCTTGTTCCGCCTTATTCAATTTGCGGCTTGCATAAGCGACTGGTTTCAGTTCCCCATCAGGTGAAGATGATCTTTGCAACAAAGCCCCTCCGAGTCCTACATTACTTGCATCGGTTCTTAAGACAAAGTCCTGTGTCAAATCAGGCAGTTTGAGAATAGGCCTGCTAGTGAGTTTTTCCTTTAACTCTTGGAACGCTAGTTCACATTGTGCAGTCCAAATAATTTTATCTGGAAGTCCCTTGCGAGTCAGATCAGTCAGAGGAGCACAAATAGCGTTAAAATTTTTGATGTATTTCTGATAAAATCCGCATAACGACACGAATGATCGCACGTCCTTTTTTGTTTGTGGTCTAGGTGCTCTCTGCAGTTTTTCCAAGTTCTTAGGATCAGGGGTCATGTTACCCTGATATACAGTGTGTCCCAAGAATTCCAACTCTTTGCATCCAATACAACATTTTGTTGGCCTAGCAGTTAAGTTCGCCTCCCGAAGTCTATTAAATAACATTTCTAGAGCTTCAATGTGTTCTTCAAATGTCTCTGTGGCGACGAGAATATCATCCATGAAATTCGTGATACATGGGTTATTCAGGGGATCCAACAATTTGCGCATCATCCTTGAAAACACACTCGGAGCATTTTTCAGTCCGAATGGTAGCATATTGAATTCATAATGTCCATCCGAAGTGCTAAAAGCCAAATAAGGTCTCACTTCAGGCTTCACTGGGATCTGGTAATAGCCTTTACTAAGATCCACCTTTGAAAAGTATTTTGCCTTGTTCAGTCTGGCAAATAACTGTTTTGTGTCTGGTAATGGATCCACTTGTCCTTCTGTGACAGCATTCAGTTTCCTGTAATCTATGCACAGTCTGTGTTCCCCAGACGGTTTTCTCAACAAAACGACACTAGAAACTAAAAGATGATTCACTGTGCGAAATAATCCCCTCCTTCAGCAAATAATCTATTTCTTCCTTCAATGCCTTCTCCTTCGCGAACGGAATAGAATAGGCTCTCATACAGATTGGGTTTGAGTCTACCAGTTTCATGTCATACTGTAGCAAATTTGTATGGCCTGGTTTATCTGTTAATACATCTGTATGTTCCTCCAGAACCTGTTGAACTCTCTCCCTCTGGTTTTTAGTCAGGTGCTTACTGACTTTTACCTGTGCTGCTGTTTCACAAGGATGTAATGGGTATTCATGTGAGGTGAGTGGTTCCTTTTGCATCTGGGTTGCAATAGCCAAGGTCAATAAGGGGGTGCTTTCCTGGAGTGGTCTGTCCAGATACTTCTTTAATAAGTTTACATGATAAACTTTCTCCTTCCCCTTTTTGTCAATTTTATAGTTTGTTCTAGACACCTTCTCTAGAACCGTATATGGACCTTGCCAACCAATTTGTAATTTATTCTGGCTACCGGTTGTAGAAGAAGCACCTTCTCTCCCACAGCTAGTTCTCGGTCCTTTGCCTTCCTATTAAAATATGCTGCATGTTTCTTCCTGGCTTGTTTCAAATTATCATTTGCCAGTTTCCATCCAGCTTTCAAACGAGTGGTCAGTTCGTTCACATATTGATAAGATGAGGTAACAGGTTCTTCCGCCTTCTCATCCGTCCAGGTCCTTAATAAAGCTTCTAAATCTGGACTTTAATTGGCATCCCAATTTTTCATGGCAACCCATGCGGGAGCCGTCCCGGTTGAACTTTATAATGAGGACTGGTTTCTCCTACGAAACAATGCACGGGCAGGAATCGAACCACAGACCAATTTTTTTCTGGGGTTTGTCCCCCAGCTTTAGGATAGAAATGAGAGATCCCGTTCGAACCTCTTACCTGTTTCCCTTGTGGATGGTTCGGTTACAATGGAAAGTTCTGTCTGAAACCGAGGGATTGTCATCTTATCCTGGATAAAATTTCTTCTTTGTACTCTTCGCCTTGAATCCATTTCAAGTGAAGACATTATCCGTCAAGATGAAAAGGGGGCTCCCATTCCACTATTGTTGTAGTGCTCTGCCAAGAATCATAATTAGGGCTACCGCCTCTTTCCTTGTCCAGTGTAAGGATGTGTAAGTTGCCCCGTGGTCCGAGTGAGAGGTCCCACAATATCCTGCAACATCTCAAAAGGGTGTTCCCACTTGTGGGCATTCCCCTAGAAAGGACACCCAGTGCTTCTACAAAGTTTTCAACATCGACATTTACAGGGCCAATTTGACTATATCTTTTTTTCAGCATCTCTTATCCCTGGCAGATGTAATACAAGACTTTGTCCTGTGGCGCTGATCATGTTTTCCAACTGTAAGGGGAATCCTTATGCCGAGTTCCCTCACTTTATCTCTATCTGATGGTGGGAAGAACTAACTGTCCGTGACCAGTGGATCTAGTTCCTGTCTTCCTGTATAATAGTTTGTTCTTCATGAAATATTCTCCCTTGCTTGGAGGTGTGTGGCATTTGGGCAATTTTTTAAAACATGGCTTGAGTGTCCTATCCTCAGCCTGCGCCTTTCTCATCTCCTCTGGATGAGCATTTATAGGTTCACCTTCTTCCTCCTTCTTCTGTGACCTGGTCTGCACTGTCGCCATGATCACAGGTTTCTCGGGATTCCCCAAGAAGACGTATCTACACCCCAATATCAGAGGGTAGATTGGTTCATCTATCACTGCTGCTCTGATTTCTCCTTCCACATAGCGAGTTTTCACCGTTATCCTTGCGATGGGAAGTGTCATGAGTGGTATGTCCTTGGTCGCCCCTTGTATTTCCACTGTTTCTGTGGTATACTGACTTGGGTCCACTAGGCTAGACTTCACAACTGAATCATAATCCAAACCTGTATCATAAAGGCACCTTATGGTGGCCCCATTACAAATAACATCCTCACAAACTGGGGGGTGATAAGGTTCCTGTTGTCCATTAGGATTAACCTTTACTCTTCGCGTCCCCGACTTCATTGCAGCAATGTTTGAAGGTTTCCTTCTACAAAATTCGGTGTTATGGTTATCCTTCTTGCACCATTTACACCATCTTTTTCCTTGGTTCAACGGTTTTCTTTCATTGAACTTTTGGTCATTGAACTGCGAGTTTCTGTCGCGATAGTCATTTCTTGGCCGCTCAAATTTTGTCCTACCTTTATTTCCCTGCTCTCTATTATCAAATTTATTAAATTGCTGTGGAGCTTTAAAATTATCTATGTGCTTCTTTTTAGCACCACTTACCTCTGCCTGGGCTGCCTGATACCTCTCAGCGACATTTAAAACCTCTCCCAACTTCTCTGCACCTTGTTCCATGAGAAATTTTCTCATGTCTGGAGCCATGGACTCTCTCAATTGCTCAATCATGATCATTTCTTTAAGATCTTGGGTCTTCCCCAGAGCAGTCCATTTCTCCAAATAGGTTTCCAGTCTAGCAGAGAATTGGTGGTATGTCTCCCCAGACAACAGTTTGGCATTTCTAAATTTCTTACGATAAAATTCACCATTCTTCTCGTACCTTAATAACAAAGCCTGCTTTAACATGTCATAATTGTCTTGGTCTTCCCTGTTCATTTTAGCAAAGACTTCATAAGAAGTACCTCTCAGTCCTTGTGATAGCTTTAAACTCCACCTCTCTCTCTCTAACCCATATGTAGTAGCTAATAACTCAAAACGTCCTAGGTACCCCTCTATGTCATCGTCTTTTTCAACAAAATGGTCTAAATGAAACCCCATAGCTGAGTTTGAGGCTCCCAGACTGGGCGTAGCATCTGAGGCAAAAGGGCTGGCACCATTTTCAGGAGCCTGGCCTTGTAATTCCAGCTCCCTTAGTCGTAATTCGTGCTCCCTTTGCAACCTTCTATCTTCTGCCTCCCTTTCGGCCTTTTTATCTTCTGCCTCCCTTTCGGCCTTTTTATCTTCTGCCTCCCTTTGCTGTCGTTTGTCTTCTGCCTCAATCTGCAGCCTCTTAATTTCTCTATCCGCCTCAATTTGTAACCTCTTCTCTTCAGCCAACCTTTCAGACTCTAATTTTCTTTCAGCCTCTTTTTCTAATCTCCTTTCTTCCCGTTCAATATATTTATCACATTCAGCCGTTACGTATTGAATTAAAATCTGACCATCCATTCCCATCTCCTTTGCGGTCAGCACAGCAGCTGATCTAAATTTTGCTAGCTCCGCCATACTTTCTAAACAATATAATAATATACAAAATAAATCTCTAACCAGTAAATACACTAAGTACTTCTTATGACTATAGTCTAACTAATTCTAACTAACCAGTTAACTAATTAATTATTACTGGCTGTGAAGATTCACCAACTTCTAATTGCCCTTTTAATTTAAAGGGACACTTTTAATTTTAAGGGAATTTTACAATTTTGTTCCCCTAATTTTATTTCTCCCACCAGGAGATCCTTATATTACTGTTTATGCTAAATATCCCTGGACAAGACCCCAATATATGTAGTGGATTTTGATGGTATTGTATGGTGGTGTTATCACCTAGTGTGATGCGTGAGGTCAGCTGTGAAGGCTCCTGAGATAATTGTAACTGTGAATATACAGAAGGCCCTTTCGTGCTACCACTTTATGACCTCACACATATCTTTTTTTACTAATGAATGTGGCTACGTTAAAATCTAGGGTACTGAATGCAATGTGTTGTATGGACATATACACACACCCACAGATATTAATTAAGTCTAATACTATCAATAAAATTTATAACACAATGAACTAAATTCAGCTGGTTAAATTTAGAATAGAAAATCTTTTTTTTAAATTTATTTGTTCTGAACCAAGGTTTTATTTTGGCCAGAACTTATGCAAAGATTTTGAAATTTATGAATGAATGGCATGAATAAATGGCATGTTAAATGAAAGATGTTTACATATGCAATCTTCAAGATTAATTATAGTATTACTGTTCGTAATGTTAATTTTCCTGGGAAAACTATGAATGGATGTGCTGTTGGGGTGGCTTCATCCCTCCCTGTTTATGCCTACACAGCATTGTCCATTAATGATGGAAGGAAATGGGATGCTTCAGTAGTAAATTCTCTTGGGTGCTAGTTTTATGAAGTTGGTGTAAGTTCAGCAGGCCAGCTAGCCTACTTAACTTTGCCAGATTTGTTCTGGTGCTGGAATATGATGGCCCCACCTCTCCGTGCTTGAGCAATACACAGATGTTCTGTCGAAATGTACCCTGCACGGGTCCTCACTTCAATTATTAATCAGCATTTGACACCACCTTAGTGTCAAGATCGAACTCACAGCTCTGAAATAAAGTATTGGTTTTTGCTCAGAACCTTACCTAATAAGCCACTTCTACACATAACAAATTACAATAACACCACATAAACAGGGTCAGTTCTCTCTGACCAGACAGCACATCTTACCTAGTTGGTTTCGCATAGGGTAAGTTTCCCCAGTCTACAGATTCTGAAATAGGTGCATTATCTCACTGCCATAGAATAGGATAGGTGATATGATTCACTGTTCTCAACACTTGATCACCCCTTCCTAAACCTTGCTGTAGTTTATATATTGTTTGTCCCTAGACCCTGAACTAGGGCGGGGGGTCCAGAGCGAATCCTTACTTGTTTGTAAGGCTAGATTTCGATATGGCAGTATCAAATCACTCGAACATTAAACAATATTCAAAATATACAAAGAAATAATTTCAATCTTACCAGATTATGAATAAAGAACACAGAAATGCTAGCAAAACTCAGCTGAGCTGCTGGCTATAGTATGGCGTCCCTGAACTTATTTCAATTTATTTCATTTGGAAATCACCACACTTGAAATTTACTGTGTCTATCACTGGACAACTATTGAGGAATGGCAAAAAAGCTCGTCTGAGCGCGGATATGATTGTCTGTGGCCAATCAATGCCTTGGTTTTTTTTTTTTTTTTTTAAATTCAAATTTCCTACACTAAAGTCATTTCAGTCATGCTTCAGTCAAGTATGGATTTTTATCTGTTAGTCTGTCCGTCTCTACTTGCGTTTTTACAAAAACGTACTTGATTTTTGAACCAACCTTTCTCTCCCCTCCAAAATTTTGTCGTTAAAAGTTATTTTTAGACACAGCTTCCACCAATATCCCTTCTCTTCCATGCTAAGTAGATTTGAACACCTGCGTCTCGAGGTCGCGATTTTTTGTGCAGATAGCGACACTTTTGATTCAATGCAGTCTTTCGCTGTTGTGAACAACACTGTCTTTTGTCATTATTTTCATTATTATCTATCCGTCTGTAAAATTAAAAACATATTATTTCACTGCTCAGAATGGGCCATCCGGCCAGCTAATTTTTATATTCCTAACATTAATATTAAGAAAAAGTTACTTTTTAAATTTTGTAATATTTCAAGCATCTGCGTTTAGCCGCTGAATTCAAATCAAAGGCTTGGTATCGCAAAAGCGTCCAATAAATGACTGTGGCGTATCATATCCAAGGTCCCTTCTGTCGAATTCCTTACTTTATGTCAACTTGGGGGGGGGGGGAACGTGACTTTTCCTCCTTGCCCCACCAATTTGCGTCCATTAACCTCGCTAGTTCAAGTACGCGTTCAGTCAGATTTTTGTCTTTTGATCCTCGTTCCGTTTTGCCTTCAAGTCTAACACCTGATGACCCGCGGCGCGGGCGATCATGTATTCCAACAGCTTACGCATTGGTTTTTATCCTTACATTTTATCCTTTGGAGATATTTTTACGTTGTATCACTCGTTAATTTTATGACAAACGCCACTTCGTATATCACAGGGCTGTGACGTGCTTCCAGCATATTGGACTGTTCCCTTCATGCCGTCATGGAATGACTTTATCATTTCCAGCATTTTAGAAGGGCAGCCTATTTTCAGGAGGATTTTAAAGAGTCCATCCCTACTAACCAGGTCGAATGCTTTTGTGAGGTCTATAAAGGCGATATATAATGGTCTTTTCTGCTCTCTTGATTTTTCCTGAAGCTGGCGGAGAGAGAAGATCATGTCTGTTGTTGATCTGCCAGCTCGGAATCCACACTGTGACTCTGGATATATGCGCTCAGCTAACTTGTGTAGTCGCATTAAGATGACTTTGGCAAAAACCTTACCAACAATACTAAGAAGAGAGATGCCTCTGTAGTTATTGCAATCACTTCTGTCTCCTTTATTTTTATACAGTGTTACAATCTTGGCATCTCGCATGTCTTGAGGAATAGTTGTCTCTTCCCAGCACTGGCACAGCATCCTATGCAGGGGATGTAATAGCGTGCTCTTACAGCATTTGATTAAATCAGGAGGAATCCCTTACAGTAGTCAGATTAACAAAATGTTCCTTAAATCAAAAATAAAATGTTAGTTGTAACTTGTTACTGTTGAAAATTGTCACTTGTCATCGACTCGGCATCCAAGATCATATGCATGAATTGACAACGTGAAATCTTGATTGTGGAGTTCTAAAATCTTTGCATATCTCTGCCGACAACGTCCTTCACGCACATCTTCAACCACGTTTTCACTAGGATTAAACTTATGACAAACTCCATCTTTGGCAACTGCTTGCTTGGCTAGTATTCGATTGGAAACAGTTTCACACACAAGCTTGTTGGTCTGTTTAATTTTAACTAAGTTAACCTTCGAAAACACTCTTTCGACGCATGCTGAGGAGTGAGATAGTGCCCTAAGCGTGCACATGAGATCAGCCAAAACATCAAATTTTTTTTGGTTATTAGCATCTGTTTCTTGTTGCAGTCCAGCCAGAATGCGGGCGGATCCTCATCCACCAGATGTCCAATATTTTTTCGGTACGATGCCAGTTTCTCGTCCTTGAACAGACAGACGATCAATGCTCTCTTCTTCCTCGTTCGTCTTAAAAAGGACTTTGGTTGCGTTGTGTCCATTTACAGCGGGGCTGCAATATTTGCGCCTTTCGGCCGACACATCCGACTTCAGCACAGCATTTTTGGGACCGGGTTAGCATGTGACCGCTTGACATACACTACAATTAATACGTGTTAAAAACCACATAAAATGAGAAATAACAACGTTAAAAGCAGTTAAGACATTTGTGCACAAAATACAGTATCATGAAAAGTTCACGGCTTCGAGAGAAGCTGTCCCAGAACAACAAAATAGTAAATGCATGTTTATTGAACGGAAAGTTTTGGGAGAAGTTGCTAATCTGGGTTTTTTCCGTTGCTAGAGTGAGAGTCGTGTGAAAAAAGTCGAAAAGCTGAGGAAGCGTGTGCAAATGTAGATGTTTGGTACCGTGTGAAAAATAAAGCATCGTGTGAAAATTGGCGGGAAAAAAGTGTGGGCTATATATAAAGAAGAGACGTGGGCGATTGAGAGGGGCTTGTACAGATTTTAGGATTCGTTAAGCAAGAGGATTATTACAGAACTTCGTCTTTGAGATTATCAAGACAAGTTGTTTTTAACTTGACAAGTTTTGTTCAAGTTAGACAAGTATTTTTAAGTAGACAAGTTTGTATTTTACTCTATTGGATATATTATTCCTGTGGATTTACATTTTCATTTTTGGATACTCACTACTTTGTGTAAGAAAGAAATAAGTACTTCCCCATTGTGCCAATAACATTGCTGTCCCAAATCACGTTAATAAACTATATTTTATTTTTCTACATTGCTGAGTTTTCGTTGGAATATTACAGTTGGATATTTTGACAAAACCATTATACGAGATTGCTTTTCTCTAAACATAAAAAGGGTACGAACGAACTCTGGGAAGGAAGAATAAAATAAGGTCAAGAATTTCCATCTCAGGCGGACAGGCCTGTAACGACTTGAACCAAGAAACGTACAAGAGTTAGCGCACTTCAAAAAAATGTTTACCTGCGCTCAACACCATTAATTAATCTGACCCGACCAGCTGAAGGACACACACGTTCTCACATTGATGCAGTAAACACAGCCCGGTTACAAGCCTTCCCTCTTCGATCCCTACTCTCTCAGCCAGACTGCAGTGATGCAGAATGTTTCCAGGACCACCACTTGGAGGTGGAGTAGGGTCTTGGTAAGCTCTGGTTCGCTGACCCTGACGCAAGCAGTCTAGTTATCAGGCTCTCTTCTGAAACAACTGTTGGGAACTGCGCTGCTAATGGAATGACAGAAGGTTTGTTGATCTCGAGACCATGCTTTGGATCCAACAGCTGATGTAAAAATTCATGAAATACAGTATCATATATTCAGGACACGAGGATGAAGACCCCGCACACACAGAAGGGGTTGCTATTATGATGTCCCAGGAAGCCAGAAAAGCTTTAATAGAATGGGAACCAATATAACCCCGGATAATAACAGCAAGATTCCAGGGACAGGTAAGGAAAATCATCATTATTCAGTGTTATGCCCCTACTAACAATGCAGAAGATGATAAGAAATATAAGTATTTAAACCAATAAAACGGTATTGAATCAGTTTTACAAATAACAGGTTCACAAAAAACGAGGGACGTTTCGGGTTTTACCTTTCGTCAGCCATATTTATAAACAGGTGACAAGGACAAGAATTTCATATAGGTACTACAAAAACATACATTGATGAGAAATATACAGACAAATAGGCGATACAAGCAGATGGAAAAAGTAAACAACAACAGTGATGAGAGAAAAAAAGAACAATAATAATACCAAAAACCATCGTAAAATCTAAAAGAAATACCGAAACAAGAAAGTAAATAATCAACGAAACGAAAAAAAGAGAATTAACAAAACTTTGGAACAAGTAAAAGTTCACTGAGCTCGATCCGAAGATACTGTGAAAGAAAGCCGTAGTATTCCGTCACAGAAATCACAAGGAAGTGACGTATGATAGCGACAAAACAAAAGATATAAAAGGATACGAAACGAACCAAAACAAAAACATAAGAAGATAGATCTAAAAGACAACGAATCAAGAATGAAAAAGAGAAAAGCTACCAGAATTTATGCAAAATGATGTTGGATATTCAAGCCATCAGGAGCTAAAACACCCATTTTAAAAATAAGACGATTCTCCAACGAAAAGCGAGTCTTGTCGTTACCAGCACATGAAAGAAGGGCAGTAACATGAATATCGGAATTACCTGAAGGGTCAGGCCTGTTGAAATGAAGGGCTACCAGTAAATGTTTGTCATGATAGATGTCATTCAAGTGCTCACGAAACCTGTCTGCCAAACGCCTGCCAGTTTCACCAATATAGGTAATGCCACACCCCTTGCAGATGATAGCATAAATCAGGTTTCTGGATTCGCACGTGAAAAACTCTCTAATGATAAATTTTCCTTTCGGAAAAGTGACTGTCTGAGTTTGGAGTACAAACGGACAGCTCTTACATATCCGGCGTTGGCACGGTTTAGTACCAAAGTATGAAGGGCTAGTATGTCGCAAGCGACTGTGTACAAGAATATCCCTAAAATCCCTATCCATACGATATGCTACCAAAGGTGTATCACGAAACAACTCTTTGGTATCAGGATCAGAGTGGAGAATAGGCAGATGTCGAAACAGAATTCTCTTCACCGCCAGACAGTGAGGATGGAAAGTTAGAACCAGTTTGAGTCTGTCAGATTGGACAGAAGGTTTAGTAGTGAGTGCCGTCTGACGAGTGACGCGTGTGATACGATTAAGAGCATCAGATACAACATGTTCTGGATAAAGACATCGGCGAAAGAACTCGAGCATCTCTTGAGCTCGCTGATGAAAATCATCGTCATCGTGACATAACCGACGCAAGCGAAGAAGTTGAGAAAAGGGAATGGAATTTTTACAACTGAGAGGATGCGATGAAGTATAAAGAAGGAAACCATGAGCGTCAGTAGCCTTATAATAGACAGACGTTTTAAGACAAGTAGGGCTAATATTCACAGTGATGTCACGGAAGTTCACTGAGGTCGTAGAGATTTCAGAAGTGAATTTGATGGCAGGATTGAAATTACCAACATAGTCAATAAATCGACGGAGGTCTACCTCAGACATGTCTGTAATGCCAATACCATCATCAATATAGCGGCGGTAAAACTCGGGTATTGGTCCATCATAACTTTGAAAGACCAAATATTCAAAGAGGCCCATAAACAGGCAAGCATAACTGGGGCCCATCTTAGTATCCATAGCGACGCTACTGATTTGGTTGAAGAATTTACCATTAAACTCAAAAGAGTTGAAAATAAGAACCAACTCAGCAAGGCGAAGAACCGGACCTGCACTTATAGTAAGATCAGTACGCTGGTCGAGAAAAAATTGGAATGCCTTGAGACTATCAGCATGTGGAATAGAAGTATAAAGGGAACAAACATCTAGGAGGAAAAGACGGTAAGTACGATCAGGCGTGAATATGATCGAATCAAAAGTAGTGAAAGCATGAGTAGTGTCTTTCAAATAAGAAGGCAGATTGGCGACTAAAGGCTGGAAAATACTATCAAGGAATTCAGAAATACGTTCAGTGGGACAAGAACAGGCTGAAACAATAGACCTACCAGGGTTAGCAATTTTATTCACATTAGGAAGCATGTAAAAGGAAGGCTTACCAAGACTACTAACAAAAATATGGAGAGATAAAGCACCAGAAGGAAGAAGATCATCATGAACCAGGCCACGGATAGTCTCATAAACAGTAAGATTATTACGGACTGTAGCGTCACCAGAACAAGGTGAAAAAAAGGTGGTGTTACCTAGCTGTATAACTCCTTCGTGAATGTATAAATCCCTACGCCAAACAACCACAGCACCACCTTTGTCTGCCGGCTTGATAACAATATCATCACGGTTTTTAAGGCGTGACAATGCCCGCCATTCAGAAGACGTGAGGTTAGATCGACGGTCAATGTCATGTAAAGTATTGGCAATATATAAATCCAGAGCACGAGAAGCCCCTGGAGCTGGAGTCCAGTCTTGTTTAGGTTTGCAAAAACGACGAAAGATGTCATCAGTATCGGAAACCCTGGTAGAATCCTTACCCTTACGATGGTAATATTTGAGACGCATGCGGCGATGGAAGCTGTGAACATCTTGAAGCAGAGAATATTTGTCAAAATTAGAACGAAGAGGAACAAACTTAAGACCTTTGCTCAGGACAGACAATTCACCAGGAAACAGATGCAAATCTGGAGGAATGCAAATAACTTTAGCATGGGTAGAAGACGGAGGCGGCGCAATTTCTCTTTTTTAATGCTTGCACAAACGAGTATACAACTCACTCACTATTCGTGTCATGGATAATAGTGCGAATAAGACGGAACGCTGCCGGGCACGACGTAGTCAGTAGACGTAGTTGTTGAGTAAGGTGTGATTTGGAAAGTTCAAACTCAGTCAGCTGGCGTATATGTATAACAATGACGCACCTCATACGTTGGAATGAACATTTCTTCTCAACCTGTTGTAAGCGGTGCTGGTCAGCAGGATGAGGAAGTCTAGCCCAGGGGTCGGCAAACTTTTAGTAGTGTCGTGCCGAAGTAATGTTGCAAAGTCACTCAGCGTGCCAACCTAAGTCCATCATATTTTTATATACAACAATTATTGAAACAATTTAAAAATGATCTTGTATTAACATGTTTCCGATAAATTAAATAACTATTCTATTCTTTGTAGATTATTCAATATTTTAATATAAATAGGAACAAATATCAATACAAATATTATGTTTTGCAAAATTTAAGTTCTGAACACATTAGTTTGAAATTTTATAATAAAATTGCCATATGTATATTTTGTTAAGACAAAAAGTCCAATAGTTTGAAGAACAAAACAATTAAATAAACCAAACATAAAACACGTTATTAAAATTTTAATATGAGTAATCATTGATTATTATTGATCTGAGTCATTAACCAGAACCTACCATAGAGGAAGTCCGGAACGCAATCAAACACTTAAAAAGTGGAAAATCTCCTGGTTGTGATGAAATAACAGCTGAAATGATACAGGCAGGAGGAGAAGGCAGCGCTCGTATATACCATGCATTATGCTGCAAGATCTGGCAAAGCGGAATTTGGCCCAAGGAATGGAAAAGATCAATTTACATACCCTTGCCAAAAAAGGGCAACCTGAAACTGTGCACAAACTACAGAACTATAGCTCTTATAAGCCATGCCAGCAAAATACTATTACAAATCATAATGAAAAGGATGCAACAAAAGCTAGAAACAGAAATAAACGAAGTACAGGCAGGTTTTCGACCAGGTAGAGGCACTAGAGATCATATATTCAACATGAGGATCATCATAGAAAAGTGTAGAGAATTCAACGTTGACCTACATACTTGTTTCATTGATTACACCAAAGCTTTCGATTGTGTACAACATCAGCAGTTATGGGCTATTATGAAAAATGTGGGATTTCCAAACCACCTTATACAACTCATCGCACTGCTGTACCAAGAACAACAGGCAGCCGTAAGAATAGAGGGGGAAACATCAGAATGGTTTGAAGTACAGAAAGGAGTAAGACAAGGCTGTACCCTTTCCCCTTACCTGTTTAACATTTATGCCGAGAATATCATGAGAAATGTAAGAGATGACCAAGAACACACAGAGTTTGACTCATTTAACATCGGCGGGTACCAGATCCCGGAAATCAGATATGCTGACGACACAGTCCTCCTATCGACCAACCCAGAAGGACTTGAACAATTACTTCTGTCCACCAAAAAACACAGCGAGGCCCAGAATCTATACCTAAACACCAAGAAGACCAAAGTATTGACAACAGACAAAGTAAAGACCAAACCAGAAATTGAAATTGATAACGAAGAACTGGAAAGTGTTAATGAATTCGAATACTTAGGATCAATCATCAACAGCTCTGGCGACTGTGCAGTAGAAATTAAAAGAAGACTTGCAATTGCTTCACATAAACTAATACAGATGAAAAACCTATGGCAAGGCACAAGCAAAGAAACAAAGTTACAACTGATCAGAGCATGTATATTCCCAGTGGCAACATACGGCTGCGAGACTTGGACACTCAATAAAACAGTTGCAAAAAAGATTACATCATTCGAAATGAAATGCTACAGAAGGATGTTGAGAATACCCTGGACAGAAAAAAGACCAACAGAGAAGTACTGCACTCACTAAACGTACAGGAACATTGGCTCCTAAATACCATCGCAATAAGGAAGCTGAAATTTTTCGGTCATATAAAAAGACATAATAGTCTGGAAAAAACAGTGATGGAAGGCATGGTCCCTGGAAAAAGGGGAAGGGGTCGACCTAGACGACGGTGGACCCAGGACATCACAGAGAGTCTGAACTTGTCTTTGGCTGATGCAGGTCGACTTGCCCAGAATCGTGATGCGTTCAGAGCAGCTGTAATGGAGACAACGTTCTGGAAAGAATACGTCACATCATGATGATGATGAGTCATTAATCAATTAATGGGACCCGTGTCCTTGCTTCTCCTTGGTTAATTGTTCAATATCAGGTGTGTATTTTGTCAATTTCAGCTTCAAACAGGCTTCTGAATGCACAAGTGTTAGGCGACTTCTCTGTGGACTTAAAACAGCTTTCATGTGCGAGAAAATTTGTTCACATGTATAAGTTGACCCAAAAGCCGAAAGTAGAGCAAATGCAACTTTCTTCAAACAGGTGAACGCTTGAGGCAGGGATGTCCAGCAGTTGAGGATGGCAGCTGACTTTTCCAAGCAGCTTCCTTCAAGAGTTTTTCGCAATTCTACAAATTTTATCGTCCATAACTCTGATGCTTTGAATTCGATGTGTTGCATTTCAAAATTGTCAACATCCATCCACTCGAAAAGACATAGGTCAAATGGGATGTTAGTATGATCAATTAAGTCGGGCTTGATGAGGTAAGAAAACATGGGCCCGTGAATTCTGAAGTCTTGACCTCGTTTAGCAAACTCTCCTTTGAGCGCTTCAACGTACTTCTGAAGCTCATCTCTGTTGACAGTAAATCGATTTGAATGAGCCTCTACGTTTGGAAAGTACTTGTATGTGTTAGTGGTAATATCTCTGCAAAATATGTCTAATTTTGACGCAAATCCTTTCCAGCGCTCAAAAAGATCAAGTATTGTTTGACCCTGCCCTTGTAAACGCAAGTTTAATTCATTCAGATTTGTAGTTATGTCAGCCAGAAACATCAGCTTGCACAGCCAGTCCTCGTCATTCAATTCCGGGAAATGGTGTTCCTTTTCATCAAGAAACACCTTGATTGCTTCTAGACATGATACAAATCTGTTCAAAACATTACCTCGACTAAGCCAACGAACATTGCTGTACAGCGGGAGGTCCGCATATGCGCTCTCCATTTCTTGTAGAAGAGACTTGAATTGCCTGTGGGTCAATGAAGAGCGAGAAACTATGAAGTTAACTATCTTGACAACAGTTTCCATTACAGAGTTCAAGGATAGTGACGAAATCTTCGCACACAAACTCTCCTGGTGTATAATGCAATGGAAGCTCAATACTTGACGTCCAATACGATCCTCAAGAAGTTTAACAAATCCTTTGTTCTTTCCAACAAATGCAGGGGCGGCATCAGTAATAACACATAATATTTTATTCATGTCAATGTTCTGATTTTCGAAATAGCTTACAAATGCAGTTATAATGTCCTCTCCCTTGGCTGTACCATCAAAAGGTATCAAGCACCACAGTTCTTCATAAATACGGTCGTTGTCACAATATCGCGCAACTATAGCTAGGCGCGCCACGTCATTCACATCGACACTTTCGTCAAGAGCGACACTAAATACAACAGCTTGTTGTAACCCGGTTGTTTGTTTTACCGTTACATTTTCAGCCATATCAGTTGTGCGCCTCTCGATTGATCTTGCAGAAGCCGGTATTTCTCGAATCCGAGACAGTATTGTTTCTTTATTTGGTAAATCACTAAACAAAATTTCAGCACTGCTCAAAAAAGTTTCCTTGATGTATTCTCCATCTGTGACAGGTTTGCCCTTCGAAGCCACACACTGTGCAATTTTGTAACTACATTCGGTAGCTTTATTTTTGGTTCCAATTACTTGACTAAAAATACTACTTTGTTTTTTTTTTAGCCAGAAACAGCCATTTTTATGGCTTCACTTTTCTCCTCAGAGTTTTTAAACATGGACTGATGTTTGGTTTGATAGTGTCTTTGTACACTTGACGTACGGCACAAGACAATTTCATAACATAAAGCACAAACAGCACGATCCTTTTGTTGTATGAATCCATATTCGTTTGTCCAAAAGTCTTGAAACGAGCGTGTATCAAGTTTTTGTCTTTTTTGATTCATTTTAACGGCACCGTATTACTTAATAATAACACCAACTTTGTGCTGCGGTCAACGGACTGTACGGGCATGAGTATGCGAAAGCCGAGAGAACTGTAGAGGTGGTGGTGGTCGGGAGAGAAGGGCAGGAAAGGACGGAAATATAACTTCGTCCAGGTCAGTCATTGTTGCTCCAAACTCACACTGGGAGTCAAAAACTGCGAGCGAAAACGAAATAAATACGCTCGTCCAGGCGCTAGCCAGACACTATTGCGTAATTATGATATTACGTCTCCGCTTGCCCGTCAAAATTTGCTTGGGATTCTTTTCAAGAATCTCATCCTGCAAACTACGGTAGCTGGTAGACGCCAGACTAGCGGGCGCCGCAAAGTATAACCACTCCCCTTGAAATTCGTTGAAGAATGTTTGTTCTCGGAAACGGTCCGTAAAAACGAAGACTTACGTGCAGTATAGTATGATCAGGACTTTAGTTTTCATCAGATCGCACATTCTTACCTCCAATGTCTAAAAACTTTCGTTTTGAAGGGTTGTAAAAACAGGTATAGCTTTAAAAGAATTATATGTTACTATTTAATTAAAAATTCAATTTTTTTAAAAATGAGATCATATTCTGTACAGTATTTTAATTCACTCAGCGTGCCATTGAAAATCGTTCCACGTGCCACGCTTGCCGTAGTTTGCCGACCCCTGTACTCTAGCCGATAGATGGAAGATAGAGACAAACCCTTTGGGAATAACCCTAGTACGGAGACAGTTCTTGAGAAAATTAATATGACATGTACAGCGTGTCTTCTTGTATATAGTAAAGGCTAAGTCAGAAGCAGTACGAGATATGTCAGAAGGCATGAGAGAAAATGAATGGGTAATAAATGAATGAAGAGAAGAAATCAACTGTTTCTGATAAGGCATAATGAACAAATGTAAAAATATGAAACAAGGGAAGAACAAAAAATATAGCAGTCACGAAACGAAAACAGGGTAGCAGCAATGGTAGTAGTATAGTGTAAGTAAATAAATTAATTAAGGGGCTGCTGTAAAACTGGTAAGGAATATAAGTATTTAAACCAATAAAACGGTATTGAATCAGTTTTACAAATAACGGTTCACAAAAAACAAGGGACGTTTCGGGTTTTACCCTTTGTCGTAAATTTATTTTGAGAGAAAGAGTCTTAGAAATAGTAGTCCGGTTTAGAGTGTAGAATGATGGTGAAAAGCTCAGTGATAGAAATGTAGAGATTAAATATGATGCTCCACAGAGTGCTGGAGGAGAGTAAAGACAGACTTATTTACGACAAATCGTTTCTCTCAATCTTCTCTTCCACTCTCCTGGTCAAACAATTATTTGCCAGTTTTCCAGACACACATCTGCGCTCACACCGATTTGGTGCTTCAAGCACACAGACGACGTGGATACCACTATCTTAAACAAATATGAGGGATTTGGGACTTGGTAGTTCAACACAGTACTATATATGGTTATGCTGTTTATTAGCATTAAACTCAATCACAACATCCAACAGGTGTTACATAAAAAGTATCATAAGTACCGAAAAATACAATTAACAAGGTGAGGAGGGGGGTAAAGAAGATTGGTATCGACTAAACCCTTCCCGCTTATTAGACAAAGGTAAACCCAGTCCCAAGATAGATAGTTATCAGGAACGTAGGTAATGTAACCTAACAGTGAAGTTAATTACTCTGAAAGAGGTGTTACAATATTAGGTATGGTGGTAGACAAAATACTGTTATCCCAATTGTGTCTTCCCTTTACTAAGCAAAGAAAAAAAAGGGGGGGGGGGGGGATGATCAGAGTTAACAAATTATCCCACTTAAAGGAACAATGCAGGGTATACAGAAAAACGTATTACCCGGTAGGCAAGTTAACAAATGGTTTTGCAAAAAATAAATCTCCTGTCATTCATACACGCTGAGAGGATCCACACTCATATACACACACACTTACCGATTGCAGCATCAGACAATCCATAGAATTAGGTACACAATAATTAAACTCTTGACGTGTGAAAACTGTCAAGTTCTTCGGTGTCCCGCCCCAGATGTAGTGAGGTTAGTTGATAGAAAAAATTCCCACTTATCGCCGGACTTGAAGGCCTAAGAGTTCTGGTGGTTTATTATATAAAAAAAAGAGTCTATGGGATGGCACTGACGCAGTTCGACGCAGGGGTGAAAATGAGGTGATGGTATAATTCCTTCAATGCGTGATGATAGCAACTGACCGGTAAAGTTTTTAATCCAGTGAGGAAAAACTAGGCTCAGTCACAGTCAGGTAAATCGGTATCCTCTCCCATTTAGAGCAGTAAATAAAATTATCGCTACTGGCACTGTTCATCTTCCAGTTTATCTCACAGATTGACATTAACTTTGATGGGTTGTTTAAAATGTTCTTGGGTTGGCTTTCTTTCATGTAAGTATGATAGCTAGGCCGCACCGGACCGCCACAAGATTAATTTTAAAATGTTTCATCAATATGGCTGGAAGTTTTAAGAACCGAGTCTGAAACTCTCTGTATGATTGATTAATAATGCTGGGATCGCAAAGGTGATCATTCTGGAGAAAAAGATAGAAAACCCATGACAACATAATCATACTTCAAAAATCAAATAATATTCTTAACGCGCGATAAATTTACCGTTAAGGCTATTATATACACTCGCGTATTTAATTATGTATTTAAGAAAACACGTCACAAGTCTAATGGTTAACATACACATCTATATATATAGGACTTAACTAAATTTATTAATTATAAATTCCTTCGCGACTTTAAAAGTTACTTTAACATTTAAACATCTATTATTTGTGGAAATGTTATAATAGATATATCATTAAATTTACCACTGGAACTTTTGGGATGAGTTTAATTAAATAGATTAAAATAAACACAATCCAGTGAAATAAAAATGAAAGCACTAGACCACTGATCGCTTTAACAAATATATTATACCGTGCACAGAAAAAGAAACACTCCAATGGTAGCCACCAATTCAGATGGAAATCTAGCAAAATTTCTACATAGCTAGTGGATCTAAAATCTCTGGCACTGAATGATAACATGGCTTCCTACGTGGTCTGTATATATTTAAAATGGAATTAAAGATGAGGGGGGCATGAGAAAGTTGACACTTTTTTGATCTCAGGAGACTTTTGGGGATCTGACCGACAGAATAAAGAGAGGTGCCGTCCCCTGGTTTCGTTGCGTCCGATTCGTCTTCGATCGGTTCAGCGCTTAACATAGAGGTGCGAAAATTCCGCCAGGAAAGCTTGCGTCTCGTTTCCGGGACCACTACTGCTTTGATCTCTCCCGCTCAACGTTCCTGAAACCACTTCCGTGTCTGTTTGATCCTGTTCCGCTCTCTCTGTTTGAAGTAGGCAACGCCCCCACTGCCCAAGTTAATGAAAATAACTTCATATCATTGCTCAGGCGATGTCCGTGGGCGTGATTTAATCTTTCCTTAAATCAATGCGATGACCAGAATGACCGGTAGATAAACTGTCCACATATTAATCAGCCAACGTGTTGGCCATCTGCGTGGAAGGGTTTCATAGCAATGAGTCCAGGTGAAAATAAATTCCCGTTTGATGAAGAGTTACCAAACTATTCGGGGGCTCTGGTGCTATACGAAGGGGTCGTTACAAAGGGTCGTACTATAGAATCCCACGATTCAGGGTCAGCTGAGTTCGTCTGTGACACCCTTCGTCAGCCACAGATATAAACAGGTGACAAGGACAAGAATTACATATAGGTACTACAAAAACATACGATGATGAGAAATATACAGACAAATGGGCGATACAAACAGATGGAAAAAGTAAACAACAACAGTGATGAGAGAAAAAAAGAACAATAATAATACCAAAAAACATCGTAAAATCTAAAAGAAATACCGAAACAAGAAAGTAAATAATCAACGAAGCGAAAAAAGAGAATTAACAAAACTTTGGAACAAGTAAAAGTTCACTGAGCTCGATCCGAAGATACTGTGAAAGAAAGCCGTAGTATTCCGTCACAGAAATCACAAGGAAATGACGTATGATAGCGACAAAACAAAAGATATAAAAGGATACGAAACGAACCAAAACAAAAACATAAGAAGATAGATCTAAAAGACAACGAATCAAGAATGAAAAAGAGAAAAGCTACCAGAATTTATTCAAAATGATGTTGGATATTCAAGCCATTAGGAGCTAAAACACCCATTTTAAAAATAAGACGATTCTCCAACGAAAAGCGAGTCTTGTCATTTCCGGCACATGAACGGAGGGCAGTAACATGAATATTGGAATTACCTGAAGGATCAGGCCTATTGAAATGAAGGGCCACCGGTAAATGTCAGTCCTGCTGTATGGCTCAGAGACATGGCATGTCTCAAAGAGTATTAACTCCAAGCTACAGACATTTGTAAATAGATGTCTCCGATGGATCCTTCGTATAAGATGGCCAGATGTAATAACAAATATAGTGCTAAGGAAAAGATGCTGACAGCAGCCAATACAGACAGAAATTAAGGTAAGAAAGTGGGGATTGTCACGGCTTTTTTTCTAGTGGCAGAAAACCTAGGTTGGTGACATCGGTATCAGCGAGGTTTGGCAACCCTGATAACTTTTTAAGAAACGACGGAGTCACGTGAAGAGGACGGAAGTCGAAAATAGATTAAGCGGGAAAGCGCCAGAGAGTTTTGTGGCTTGTCCGATACGGACGTGTTTTGATTCCCCTTTCATTGAGTATGGATTGTGGCCTAGAGTTTGCTAAAGTGGTTTATTCTGTTGGATATAATTATAATTCTGGAGTGGTTTAGTGTCCAGTGATATTATTGTCAGGCCATCGGGTATAATTTGCCAGTGGATTGAGTTTTCCATTGTTGTAATTCTGGTTCGCCATAGTGAGCGATTTTTCAGTACTGAGTTTGTATAGTACTGTTATGCTGTCATGTGTGAGATTAATTTGATATTTTAATTCGAGAAGTTTCTCGGGCAGTGTTATATGTTTTCCATACTGTTTTCAGCCGTGTGTGGCTATACTGTGTGCAGTGTTCTATTAAAAATGGAATCCTGTAGAAAGTGTTATCTTTCTGTGTCCACCATTTTATGTTGTGGTCGTCTCCCAGCGGAGCGAGCCAAGTATTAAATTAGTATCATTGTTAAATCCACAGCATTAATTGGTAGTTGACAGGGATGGATAAGACATACACTCAGAAGAGAAAAATCAAGCATAGCCAGAGTTGCCCTTGACTGGAACCCACAGGGGAAAAGAAGAGTCGGGAGGCCAAAGAGAACTTGAAGAAGAACTGTTGAAGGGGAGACTAGGGAAATTGGAGTGACTTGGGCACAGCTGAAAAGACAGCCCAGATTAGAAATCGATGGAGAGCAACTGTTTCTTCCCTATGTTCCACAGGGAACGAAAAGGAATGATGATGATGATATGAGTTTTAGAAGTTTTTATTAAGCACGCTACCAATCTAACATTCGCTGAGAGTTACGCCTAGAAGGATTTTTCGTGAGACTGAAATGTGAGCTGATGTATATTTTATTTAACCAAAGATTTCCATTTGGACCTGTGTATAAATAATTATGTAAAGATTTTTGCTACATGATATTTTGGGTTTTAGTTCACAGCTATTTTGTAATTTCCCCCAGTTGTTAAAGAATAAATATTAATATGTTATGTATTATTGCTACACACAGACATATCGCCAGTATTATTGAGGAAATATGTCTATTTGTAGTAACTCATGTTTTTGCACGAATATTAACTTATATTGAACGCTGCACATTTAAAACGTCACCGGTTGTTAATGACGTAATGCATCTGCGATAATTTATTCTAACATATTCGTGGCCTTTCGTTACTTCTAGTCGTCCAAGATAGACGTGTTTTTCGAGCTCCCAGTATTGTGGATATACAGTACAACCTCTATATTCGGAATTAATTGGTTCCTGAGAGTGTTCTGAATATTGAATTTTCTCAATATTGGATCAATTATTTTGTTGCATAGAAAAAAATGTAAATTGGATGAATTTCGTTCCAGACCTCGAAAGTTACTCTTCACAAACCATTTTTTAATTAGAATATTGGTTAATTAAATTTGTAAAATAACATGTACAAGCAAAAAATCATACACGAACCGTGTAACAACACTAATAATGAAATATTGTACAAATAAAAATGAAAATTTAGGATGAACCTTACCTTTACTGAGGAGTGATGATAGTGTGGAGGAAGTGATGTAGAGGAATAAAGAAGTAGAAAACTAGACAACAGAAAAACAACAACAGCCATCTAGGCATGGGGAGGATAGTGTGATTCGCTTGCATAGCTAGGCGGGGTTGTCGCACGGAAGGTCCTGGGTTCGAGTCCTGGGTAAGCCACTCACGTCGGTTGTTTTTCTGTTGTCTAGTTTTCTACTTCTTTATTTTTTACGAGTGCCTGAAAACATACCTTTATGTTTGTCTAATATTTATTTGAAGTTAGGCAATGCTGTGCGATTTTCCTTTCGCCGTACTGTCAAATATTTCCCCCCTGAAAATGTCAGGACAATGTACGAGACAGGTAAACTAAGACAGGTCACGGCAGAAATGAGAAACTATAGGTTACACATCCTGGGGATAAGTGAGAGCAGATGGACAGGGGCAGGAAAAGTTAAAACAGCAACAGGAGAAACAGTACTTTACTCTGGAAGAGAGGATGGACAGCACAGTGAAGGCGTAGCCATTATTCTACAGAAAGGGATAGAAAGGACATTACTGGAATGGAAACCCATCAACAACAGACTGATACGATTGAGATTGAGAGGGAGATTCACCAACACTACAATAATACAATGTTACGCACCAACGAATGATAGCGATGAGGAGGTCAAGGATGAATTCTATCAACAACTGCAGAAAGAAATGGAAGACACCCCTAGATATGATCTTGTTATAGTAATGGGAGACCTCAATGCGAAAGTTGGTACACACAATACATATAATGAAAGAACAATGGGGAAATGCGGCAGCGGAACAGCAAACGAAAATGGGGATAAGCTAATAAGTTTCTGTAGCATTAACAACCCGGTCATTGGAGGAACACTTTTCCCACATAAGGAAATTCACAAGTTAACATGGGAATCACCAAATGGTCGGGACAGAAACCAGATAGACCACATCATGGTTAACGGCAGATGGAGACATGCATTACAAGATGTGAAGGTAAGAAGAGGTGCAGATGTGGGAAGCGATCACCATTTAGTAGTAGCAAAACTGAAAGCGAAACTAAGAAGGGCTGGACCAACTGTAACTACACAGAAAAGGTTTGACATCAGCAAATTGAAGGACCCCCTTACCAGAAAACCTTTTGCGGCCGACATTAAGAAACGATATCAATTTGCCAAAAGCCAGGAAAAGACATTGACTGATGATATAGACCAGAATTTCAACACCATTTCAACAATATATAAGGAAAGTAGCAAATCATGCTTAGGATTCCAGGAAAGGAAGAAGCAAGACTGGATAACACCAGAAACACTAAACACCATAAAGATGAGAAAGGAAATAAAAAGAAAGAAAACAGAAGCGAAGTCCCCCAGGTTAAAGCAACTATATAGCGAACAGTACAGCCAGCTGGACAGGGAAGTTAAATGCCAAACCCGAGCCAACAAAAGGAATTTCCTAGACGATCTTGCAAAACAGGCAGAAGAGGCAGCACTGAGAAATGAACAAAGCACAGTATACAAAATAACTAAATTCATCAGCGGAAAACAAGGTGCAAACAATATTACATTAGTAAGAGATAAGCAAGGAAATATCATCAAGACAGCAAAGGGACAGGAAACAAGATGGGCAGAGCACTTCAGCTGAACAAGGAAATACCAGAGACACAATTGAATGTTCCTGAGGCTGAAAACGATCTAGATGTAAATACATACATTCCACGAAAAGAAGAAATCATCACAGCAATCAAAGGGTTAAAGAACGGTAAAGCTCCGGGCCATGATAACTTAAATGCAGAGCTATTTAAGACAGACCCTGAGCTAGCAGCAGAACTATTAGAACCACTATTTGCACAAGTGTGGAAAACGGGGACAACACCATCAGAGTGGAAGAAAGGAATAATTGTCAAATTGCCCAAGAAGGGAGATCTTGCAGACTGCAATAATTGGAGAGGAATCACTCTTCTCTCAGTTCCCAGCAAAATACTAGGCAGGATAATTATACAGAGAATTTCAAAGGCAGTAGACTACAAACTGAGGAAAGAACAAGCAGGATTTAGAAAGAACAGAAGATGTGTAGACCATATATTCACTCTCAGGAACATTATAGAGCAGTGCTCAGAATGGCAAAGACAGCTTTACATAAATTTTGTTGATTTTGAAAAGGCTTTTGACAGCATACATAGGGACAGTTTATGGAAAATACTGAGGGCTTATGGAATCCCAAGCGGCTTAGTGTCAGTCATAAAAAGCCTCTATGCCAACTTTATGTGTAGCGTTGGGCAGAGCAACCTAATCTTCGAGGTGAAGACAGGAGTACGACAGGGATGCCCCTTATCAGCCACTCTATTTTTAACAGTCATAGACTGGGTGATGCGCCAGACAACAGAGGGCAGTCCAAGAGGAATAAGATGGACTACATTTTCTACATTGGAAGATCTGGAATATGCAGATGACATTGCACTGCTGGCACATTCACATCAACACATCCAGGAAAAAACGGATAGACTTAATAAAATTAGCCAGCAGGTGGGCTTGAACATCAATTTAAAGAAGTCTGAGGTCATGACGCTCAATGTGAGCAACCCTGAGCCCATATCAGTAAGGAATCAGCAACTGGTACAGACAGATACCTTCACATACCTAGGAAGCATAGTAACACCAGACGGTGGGGCAGGCAAAGACATCAACATCAGAATGAATAAGGCAAGAACAGCCTTCTTTAGCCTAAATAACATCTGGAAGTCCTCCCAATACAGCACAAGCACAAAATTAAGATTATACCAGAGTTGCGTGCTTTCTGTGCTTCTCTATGGTGCGGAATGCTGGAGAGTCACAGAGAAGGAAATGTCAAAATTGTCCTCTTTTCACACAACATGCCTAAGAAAAATTCACCGCATCTTTTGGCCGAATACCATCACCAACCAAGATCTGCTTACTCGTAGCAAGCAAGAGGACATGCACACCATCATAGCTGGCGGACGCCGGAGCTGGGTTGGTCATGTCCTCAGAAGAGACCCCGATGCCATCACAAGAACAGCTATGTTTTGGACCCCTGAAGGAAAGCGAAAGAGAGGCCGACCAAAAACAACTTGGCGGAGGACTGTGGAGGCTGAGATGCAAAGAATGAACCAGAGTTGGGGCACTGTACGAAGGATGGCCACCGACCGTGCAAAGTGGAATCAATTTGTTGTTGCCCTACAAGACGCCACTAGGCGTGATGGCCACTGACTGCTTTGACGGTCGGTGGTTAAGGATTGAAGAAGAATATAGAAATATAAAAGAGAAAACACTAGATACATTTTATATATTTATTGGTAAAGTTAGCTGATCTATGGGTGACGTATAACCACACTTCTTTTTCGTATACGCCTAGGAGCTCTCAGAACACAGTCGGTTCGGAGTACTTGGCGAGTCTGTCACTTCTTTTTCGTGTAAGCATCTTCAACAAGATGAGTTTCTGTCGTTATCACGCCATCGTTTATGAATGAAAAAACAGTCCGGTGGTGTCCTAGCCAGGGTCTGACTAATTGAATAACTAATCGATCGTTGGCGTGTTGTTAAGCCGAAAAGGCCAGTAGGCCGCGTTGGATAGTACTACCGCGAGCTTTGACCAAGATGAAATAAAGATGTAGAGCCCACAAAAACATTGGTAACTACATCTTGTAAATGTCTGGCGTTGTAGTTAAAATGTCGGATAGCTTTATTTAATTCTTTTAAAATAATGTCAAATGAAAGCACAAGTCTCAGCCGCTTGGTAGGTTTCTTCTGCTTCTTCGGTGGTGGGTTAGAGTGTTGGGTGTGTTTGTTTAGACATATATACATACATATATACATTCATATATACGGAGATGTGGTGACGTTGTCAGGATGCATCTGTGGTGACGGCGGCTTAGGTTACTAAATGGTTTTTTAAAGGGCGCGGGTATTGCTTTTTGGCTGGTGGTGATGACTCATGGGTGTGTGCTGGGGTGTAGCTGGTGGTTGTATGTATGACGCAGGAGTGAAGTGTTAGATAGAAGTATATAGTTAATGATCTCGTTTAAAAGAATACCTGCGTTAAAGAGGAAAATATAAAAATCGATAACGGCGGCTTAGGTTATTAAGGGGATTTTTAAGGAAGCGGGTATTGTTTTTTTGTGCGGGGGAGGATGACGATGTATAGTGGGGTGTAGGTTAGGGGGGCTTTTTGTGTGTATGACTCAGGCGTGAAGTGTTAGAGACTTGGCGGGTATTGTTTTTTTTGACTGGCGGTGTTGACTCATGGATGTGTGTTGGGGTGTAGCTGGTGGTTGTGTGTATGACTCACGAGTGAAGTGTTAGATTTGAAGCGAGTGGAGGTTTTTGTGGTGGCGTGGGTGACGAGCCATGGTTGTAATGTAGCCGGCGGAGTTAGGTTAGGGGGATTTTTGTGTGATGTTGGGTGTGTTATTTAGACATATATACATACATATACATATATAAAATATAAGTTCAATAATGGCGGGGTGTATTGTTGTTGTGTTACGTGTTGTGTGTTGATTATTTTACAAACAGTTATATGTACATATTACAGACAGGTAGACAATATTTATGTTTACAATATGTAGACGATATTTAGTTATACATATATTTAGACAATATTACAACAGTTAGACGATATTTAGTTATACATATATAGAAATATAAAAGAGAAAACACTAGATACATTTTATATATTTATTGGTAAAGTTAGCTGATCTATGGGTGACGTATAACCGCACATCTGTTTCGTATACGCCTAGGAGCTCTCAGAACACAGTCGGTTCGGAGTACTTGGCGAGTCTGTCACTTCTTTTTCGTGTAAGCATCTTCAACAAGATGAGTGTCTGTCGTTATCACGCCATCGTTTATGAAGGAAAAAACAGTCCGGTGGTGTGCTAACCAGGGTCTGACTAATTGAATAACTAATCGATCGTTGGCGTGTTGTTAAGCCGAAAAGGCCAGTAGGCCGCTTTCGATAGTACTACCGCGAGCTTTGACCAAGATGAAATAAATGGCGTAGAGCCCACAAACATTGGTAACTACATCTTGTAAATGTTTAGCGTTGTAGTTAAAAGGTCGGATAGCTTTATTTAATTCTTTTAAAATAATGTCAAACAAAAGCACAAGTCTCAGCCGCTTGGTAGGTTTCTTCTTCTACTTTGGTGGTAGATTATGTGTTTGTGTGGATGTGCGCATGTGCGGGTTTGGTTGTGTGTGTGTGTATGTTGAGTTGTAACAAGCGGGTGTACCACCATCGAGAGATGAGAGTGAAGTGTTAGAGACTTACTTATTTGAGTGCGCATGTGTGTTCATGTGTGTACATGTGGTTGTGCGCCTGTGTGTGTGGGCACTCGCCTGCGTGGTTATGTGTCTGTGTGTGGGTATGTGCGGGTGTGTGTGTGTGTGGATGTGCGCATGTGCGGGTTTGGTTGTGTGTGTGTGTATGTTGAGTTGTAACAAGCGGGTGTACCACCATCGAGAGATGAGAGTGAAGTGTTAGAGACTTACTTATTTGAGTGTGCGTGTGTGTTCATGTGTGTACATGTGGTTGTGCGCCTGTGTGTGTGGGCACTCGCATGCGTGGTTATGTGTCTGTGTGTGGGTATGTGCAGGTGTGACAACAAGGAGAGGTGGAAGTGAAGCGTTAAAGACTTGTCTATACCAGGTCTAACATCGAGAGTTGGGAGCGAAGTATTAGAGACTTGGCTATACCATTTTTGTGTAGATACTTTTGTGTGTTGTTGTATTGTGTATGAATCGACATAGTGTTGTCTTTTATACAATACTTATACAATATATATTTAGACAGCTATTAATATGTATACACACGATATTTATACATACCATATTTTAGGCAGCATAGATAACAAAGGCTCTTTAAGTGTAATAAATATATATAATTCTTTTAAAAGAAGACGAAATGTCAAGCTAAAACACTAGTCTCTTGAAACGTGTCCAACCTTGTTTGCGCGCTAACCACAACTTGTTTAATGGAGAAACTAATCGATAGTTGACGCGTTGTGAAAGTTCATTGTGTGCTGACCTTGTGAGTATATGACTCAACAACCAGACTTGTGTGTTTTGTTCACAGGGATTCTCACGTTGTTGAAAACAGGGAGTCTCGCGTTGTGTAGGGTCTAGCTATAAAATAACTACGTGTGAGTGTAATTTAAATCTATTCACCCCAATGACCAGCTAGTGCTATGTAACAGACCCCGCACTCAGCCGTAGTCTCCAACATAAAAAATAATGTCAAACGCTGGACAAGGCCAAATAGACAGTTTATTGAACACGACCGTAGAGATACATGTCACAGACAGACTACCTTATGGCACCAACTAGATCCTCCTTAGTGTTACAGTCTGTAACTCGAACAATCTCGAGGCCAGTTTCATTCATTTTTAATAAAGCCCAACACGAACGTGCTTTTACCCTCCCTTGTTTTGGAACCAGATCGATGGCCCACGCAAAACATCATGCGTAAATTTCTGTTCACGTCACAAGGTCAAAACACAATCGATCAATAGTAGAAATTTATAAAAGAAACAATCCTTCGTTCGTGTGTTCGAATCCCCGTGACTTAAGTTTTCAGTTTTTTTCATACGAGCGACATCTGATGATAGGTTTTATATTGTCTCCCAAGCGATTCATACATACGACGACCACGGAGATGTAGTACATTAAATAAATGTAACTAAGTATTTGTTCCAGTTATCAAACGGGTATCTACGTTTTTGCCCTACAATTTTCAAATTTTAGTAAAATTCATTTTTAATAAAGTTCAAACACAAGCTTTTACCCTCCCTTGTTTTGTAACCAGATCGATGACCCGAGCAAAACATCGCGTGTAAATTTCTGTTCACGTCACAAGTTCAAAACACAATCGAGCAATAGTAGAAATTTATAAAAGAAACATTCCTTCGTTCTTGTGTTCGAACCACCGTGACTTAAGGTTTCACTTTTTTCACACGGGCAACATCTGATTTTCGTATTTCCATTTCTTAATTTTGGTATCACAGTTTTCATATTTCATAAGTTTGTATCACAGTTTTTATATCTCATAATTTTGGACTCGCAATTTTCATATTACCATTTCTTAATTTTGGTATCACAACACTCACACCTCCATGTCATAATTTTTGCATCACAACACTCACACTTTCATTTCATAATTTTTGTTTCACAGTTTTCGTATTTCTTTATTTTGTTTTCACAATTTTCGTATTTCCATTTCTTAATTTTGGTATTACAGTTTTCATATTTCATAAGTTTTGTATCACAGTTTTTATATCTCATAATTTTGGTCTCATAATGTTCATATTTCCATTTCTTAATTTTGGTGTCACAACAATCACACCTCCATTTCATAATTTTTGCAGCACAACACTCACACTTTCATTTCATAATTTTTGTTTCACAGTTTTCATATTTCTTAATTTTGTTTTCACAATTTTCGTATTTCCATTTCTTAATTTTGGTATCACAGTTTTCGTATTTCATAAGTTTTGTATCACAGTTTTTATATCTCATAATTTTGGTCTCATAATGTTCATTTTTCCATTTCTTAATTTTGGTATCACAACACTCACACCTCCATTTCATAATTTTTTTGCATCACAACACTCACACTTTCATTTCATATTTTTGTTTCACAGTTTTCATATTTCATAATTTTGGTATCAGAGTTTTCATATCTCCATTTCATAACTTTTGTACCACTGTTTTCACATTTCCATGTCATACTTTACAGCACAATTTTCATATAGTCATTTCATACTTCTGTACTATGCTTTTCATATCTCGCAATTTTCTTAGCATAATTTGAATCACACTTTTGTTGTTTTATATTGTTCCATTTTACAAAGGCATAATTTTTGCCTGTGGTACAAATCCGCCATCTACACATATGAACAACACCGCAACTCTCTGTCTTATTTCTACATCAAGAGACAGCTGCAGCCCGACAATCTCACCACAGCACCCCCTCAACATCTAAAATATCTCTCTTCCACTATGCACACGAATACAGATACCTAGGTAAATACACGCCCAAAACCATACCACTATGTACGCAACACAAACCCAAACGGAGTGAAGTATTGAGACATGACTAGGACCAGCAACTAGAGGTGGAAGGGGAGTGTTAGAAACTATACTAGGTTTAGCATCGAGAGGTGGGAGTGAAGTGTTAGAGACATGACCAGAGCCAGCAGCAAAAAGTGGGAGTGAAGTGTTAGAGACTTGACTAGGTCTAACCTCGAGTAATAAAATCTACTCACCCCAATAGCCAGCTAGTGTTATGTAAATGACCCGTACACAGTCGAGGTTTCCAACATAAAAAATAATATCAAAGGCCAGGTTGGACAAGGCCAAATAGACAGTTTTATTAAACACAAACCATAGAGATATATGTCACAGGCAGACTAGATTATGGCACCAACTAGCTACTCCTTAGTGTTACAGGTTGCAAGCGGGACAATATCGAGGTCAGTTTCAACCATTTTAAGAAAAACCAACACGCACATGCTTTTTACCACTCGTTGTTAAACTCGATCGATGGTCTGCGCTCGTGAGGAAAACATTATCAAATGTAATCGATGAATGAGTCATACTGTTTGTAGGCGGTTAGGGTGGGTGACGTCAGCGCTAAATATAGACTATCGATCGAGTTTACCAGGTTGTACTTCTTTGCTTGGATCGCAAAGGTAATGATCACTCTAGAAAAAATAGAAAACATGTAATTCATATCGAAAATCAAATAACATTCTAAAGCACGATAAATTTACAGTTAACTATTTATACACTCGCCTCTTTAATTTTATAAATTCAGGAAGAACTCCGCGCGAGTTTAATAGTTAAAAACACACATATATATATATATAGAACTTAACTCAATTAAATTTAGTTATAAATTCCTTCGCGTCTTTAAGATGTTACTTTAAGCATGTAAGTATCTATCATCTTGGGAAATAATATAATAGATATTTCATTAACTTTTCAACTGGAACTATTTGAGATACGTTTAATTTAATAGCTTTAAATTAATCACAAAATCCAGTGAAGTAAAATGAATGAATGAACTAGACCACTGATCACTTTAAAACAAATATATTATACCGTTTAGCACAGAATAGAATTCACTGCATAAGTGGAAAATCCATCGGGAATCAAACAAGATTTCACTATGCTAGTGCTTCTGTCAAGGTCTGGCGAACGAGTGATAAAGTTGCATTTCTCAGGTTCTGTATATACCTATCGGGAATGTGTGGTGAATTAGTTGTTATTATTGGTTTAAATATTATATTAATGGTATCTGGTGTGAGGTCAGCTATGCAAGTCCCTGAGGTTTATTAAATACAAATAAGTTTACAGGGTACCTGTCTGCTTCCACCACGACCTCACCCGATTATATATCTTCCCCTACTGAAGTGTATTGGTGTGTGTATGTTGTCTAGCAAGTGTCTAGGGTATATGCAATGTGATGAAGTGTATGAACAGGACAACAACTACACCTATTACTAATAAACAATGATTAAACAAGTCACTGGGTAAAGTTTTGAATGTAACTTATTTTTTTTCCACTTTATTTTCCTGTATCTAGTTATTCTTCTGACACAGGAATAATCAACTCAACATGATAATGAAATTATTTACAACCAATTATTTTACAACTGTCATTGAGTCGGTGTTATCCCACAATTATTTATATGTCTCAAGCTGGGAAAATGTCAAGAATCTCTTGCTCCTAGAAAAGGGTACAAGTTTACTGAACGTTTTTGTTCCTCACTGTCTGATACACTATCTTTTGTGAAAACTGAGAGAGTGGATTGTTTGTGATATCAATTTCCCAGACAAGTCTTATCTGAGGTCTCTGGAACCAGGCTGGTTGAAGTATGTATAAAACGCCAGCATCCACTGCCAAGACACGATTCTGCTTCTATAGGTAAATCACTGTGTAGGCACTCAGTAGTTAGGCCTCACTGCAGAACTTAGGGACAGGTGTTAGATCACCTGGGCTCACTTTCACTCGTAGATGAAACTCTGGAACAATACAAATGTGTCCCACTCAGCATCTAATAATCTCTCTCTTTCATTATTCTAACATGGCAATATCATCAGACATCAGTATGGTAACTAAACAATTAGTTAACGTTCTCAATTTGGTTGGTACCCCCTTCTGGATAAATAACTTTCAAACCACCGTTTGACATTTTCCTTGATAAAGGAAACATTTTACATTAATACTATCAAGTCATGTACAATCACGGTGACTTGCTGAAGAAGACGGCCAGTGATCTTCCTGGTCTTATGTCATAACACAACTTTTTCTTTTCATCATAAATATTTAATTTTCTGTTCTCCCCATATGGCCGAAAGCCTGTCTGGCTTTTCTATACCAGGTTAATACAGTTTCTAACAACGCTGTGAAACAACACAGAGTTTGAGGTTGCCTTCCCTCCAGATAAATGTTTCCCCTTTAAGGTTCATACAGAGTCGATAATGCATACATGATAAAATTGACAATATAAATGTTAATATAAAGGTTTCCATTCTTACCGCAATCAAAGAAATTTTATACACCAATTAGTTGAATATTGCGATATATGGTAACAAATCCAGATCGCTGCTTGTGCAGAATTAGCAACCAAGACAGTACTCTTGCCTTGTCTATAACAACAACGTCTTTAGTGTAAGAAATTTTTCATCTAGTGGCCCCCTATACTCAATACTAATTGGTTTTATACAACCGTTTGTCTATTATACTACAGCCAATCAGAGACTGTTTAGTGAATAGCGTTCCTTTTCAAATAAAACTGACCTCAAATATTCAAAATAAGGACTCCTTCCCCTTAAACCCCACCTACGGGCAAACTGAGAAAGATTTTCAAGTCCATCTGTCTATCTGTCTTCTGTCCAACTTCTTTATTTCTTAATAGTTTTAAATACTCATACCAACTTATTTATCCTGCTGTTATCTATTACACCCTACATTGCTTCAAATAAAACATTTCCTCTCCTATTCAAATATGTAAACACGAACCGTGACACTCCTTCCGATACTCTGTCTCATCCCCCCCATTCAGTACGGCATTTTCAAAAAATCTCACGTTAACCTTAATTTTTTCTTTTATTTTCAAACTACCGTATGTAGAACGAACACTACGCTACATCACAAGTGTGTGTGTGTATCGTCTGCCAAGTCCAACCGTGTGAATATATGTCCAGAACGCGTGTCGAGAAAAAAGGGGTCTTGCAAGGTATAGGTAGTATGTGTTAATTCTTGTTGCAGTTTCGTTCTACAAGAAAATATTTAGTCTCAAAGCCAACGCTAGCAAAGCGTACAATGTTAGACTGTGGAAAATCGTTTTGGCATTACTTCGGTATAAAATTTTAGCGTGCTGCTGGCGTATTGGAAGAAGCCAGTCAGACACACACGGGCTGGTTCTATATATTAGCATTGGGAGTACAATTTCCTGGAATTTAGCATTTGTTCTCACAGATTTTACTACACACCTCCTTTCCTAAAACTTGCAATCATTGCAGGTTATTATCTGTGAGACAATTAGCGTAAATAAAGTACTATTCCCTAGGCTTTTCCTACTTTTCCTCACAAGGGTGTCTACTCAGGAAATCTGCTCCGACGTTTTTCGAGCCGGATATATATTCGATGGAAAATTGATAAGGTTGAATCAATAACGACCACCTTAATAAACGTGCATTTTCATGTTTGGCCTGAGATCAGAACACTAAAGGCTGGTGATCTGTTTGCACCACAAATGACCTACCATAAAGATAAATTTGAAACTTTTTTATGGCCCAGATCAATGCTAGACACTCTTTTTCACTTGTTGAGTAATTTTTTTCCGCTTTGTTTAACTTGCGGCTAGCGTAAGCAACTGGGTTCAGTTCTCCATCCTGTGAGGTGGACCTCTGTAACAAAGTGGCCCCTAATCCTATGTTACTCGCATCCGTTCTCACCACAAATTCCTGACTTAGATCAGGCAATTTCAATATCGGCTTGCTAGTGAGTTTATCTTTTAACTCTTGGTATGCCAATTCACACTGCGCTGACCAAATGATTTTTTCAGGTTGACCTTTTCTAGTTAAGTCTGTCAGCGGTGCACAAATAGAGTTAAAGTTCTTTATGTATTTTTGATAAAATCCACATAAAGATACAAAAGACCTCACATCTTTCTTGGTTTGTGGCCTCGGTGCTTTTTGTAATTTCTCCAGGTTCTTGGGGTCAGGGGTCATGTTTCCCTGATACACTGTGTGTCCCAAGAATTCGAGTTCTTTACAGCCCACACTACATTTGGTTGGTCTAGCCGTCAAATTTGCATCTCTGAGCCTATCAAATAGCATATTCAGAGAGTTTATGTGTTCTTTGAATGTCTCAGTAGCAATAAGGATGTCGTCCATGAAATTGGTTATACATGGGTTATTCAGGGGATCCAATAACTTGCGCATCATTCTGGAAAACACACTCAGGGCGTTTTTCAAGCCAAATGGTAACATGTTGAATTCATAATGGCCTTCCGAGGTGCTAAATGCCAGATAAGGTCGAACCTCAGGCTTCACTGGAATTTGGTAATAGCCTTTGCTAAGATCCACCTTAGAAAAATATTTTGCCTTATTCAGCCTGGCAAACAGCTGATTGGTATCCGGCAATGGATCCACCTGATTTTCTGTGACAGCATTCAGTTTTCTGTAATCTATACACAGACGGTGTTCTCCAGAGGGTTTCCTCAGTAAAACCACACTGGAACTGTAAGGAGATTCACTGTGAGAAATGATTCCTTCCTTCAACAGATATTCAATTTCCTCCTTCAAAGCTTTCTCCTTAGCGAAAGGAATGGAATAGGCTCTCATACAGATGGGTGTTGGGTGTATTACTTTCATGTCATACTCTAATAGATTTGTATGCCTCGGCTTATCTGTTAGCACGTCTGTATGTTCAACCAGAACCTTTTGAACCTACACCCTCTGGGCTTTAGTCAGGTGCCTACTGATCTTCACCTGTGCCTGTGTTTCCTCTGTTTTTAAGGGATACTCGTGAGAGGCAAGTGGTTCCTTTTTCATTCCTGTGGCTATCGACAAGGTCATGAGATGTGTTTCATCCTGGATCCCTCTTTCCAGGTATTTCTTTAGGAGATTCACGTGATAAATTTTCTAATTACCTTTTTTGTCGATTTTATAATTAGTTCTAGATATCCTTTCTAGAACCGTGTATGGCCCTTGCCATCCAATTTGTAACTTGTTACTGCTACCGGGTAGAAGAAAAAGCACCTTCTCTCCCACATGAAGCTCTCTATCCTTAGCTTTCTTGTTAAAGTAAGCAGCATGTTTCTTTCTGGCTTGTCTGAGATTGTCATTTGCCAGTTTCCATCCAGTTTTAAGACGAGTGGTCAGTTCGTTCACATAGTTATAAGATGAGGTAACAGTTTCCTCTGCCTTCTCATCAGTCCATGTCCTTAACAAGGCTTCTAATGGACCTTTTATTGGCCTCCCGAATAACAGGGTTGCGGGTGCCATCCCGGTTGAATTATGTGGAACTTCCCGATACGCAAACAACGCAGCGGGCAAAAATTGGTCCCATGTATCAGGTTTCTCATGTGCCAGCTTTCTCAGGATAGAAATGAGAGTCCCATTGAACCTCTCCACCTGGCCGTTCCCTTGGGGATGGTACGGGCTACAATGAAAGTGCTTGGCCTGGAAGAGCCTGAAAACTTCTTCCGTTAGTTTCCCCTTGAACTGAGAGCCGTTATCAGTCAAGATTTGGTGCGGGAAACCTAACCTTGTGAATATGGTGAGTAATGCCTCTGCCACATGCTTTGAATCTATAGATGACAGGGCTACAGCCTCTCCCCACATCGAACAAGTGTCCACCAGAGTGAGAATATAACTGTTCCTCCTCTTGGTTCGAGTGAGAGGTCCCACAATATCCACTGCAACCATCTCAAAAGGGGTTCCCACTATGGGCATCTCCCCTAGAGTTGCAGGAGCAGTCCAATGCTTTGGAGCTACCCTTTGACACTCTGGACAGGATTTCACATATCTTTTTATATCTTCAGTTATCCCTGGCCAGAAGTAATGACAAGCTATACGCTGTCCTGTTGCACTGATCCCCATATGACCACTGAAAGGAATCGCGTGCCCTAGTTCCAACACTTTCTTCCTATATGAAGTAGGAAGAACCAGCTGGCCGTGACCATTTGATCCAGTTCCGGCCTTCCTATACAACAGTTTATTCTTCATATAGTAGTCCCCTTCCGTAGGAGGTGTATGGCACTTAGGTAATTTCTTAAAGCATGGGTTGAGTGACCTATCTTCTGCCTGTGCCTTCCTCATCTCCTCTGGATGAGTATTTATGGGTTCATCCTCCTCCTTTCGTGACTGTGACCTGGTCCGCACTGTTGCCATGATCACAGGTTTCCTGGGATTCCCCAAGAATACATAACGACAGCCCAATATATCAGAGGGTAGATGGGTTCGTTTAACACTGCTGCCTTGATTACTCCTTCTACATAGCGAGTTTTCACATGTATCCTAGCGATGGGAAGTGTCATGGTTGCTATGTCCTTGGTTGCCGCTTGGATCTTCACTGTTTCTGTGGTGTATTGATCAGCTTGCACCAGGTGAGAACTCACAACTGAATCAAAATCCAATCCCGTATCGTAAAGGCACCTAATGATGACACCATTACATACAACATCCTCACACACTGGGGGGGGGTGGTAAGGTTCCTGCTGTCCAACAGGTTTAACCTTTTGTCCCTTTCTTCCCGTTTTCATTGCAGCAAAGTTAGGAGGTTTTCGAGTACACATTGTGGTGTCATGATTATTTTTCTTGCACCACTTACACCATTTATTTCCCTGAGGAAAATTTTTCTTATCATTGAATTGCGAGTTTCTATCTCGTTGGTCAAACTTGGCTTTATCATAATAGGTCTCACCCTTGTTAAATTTATCTTTACTGTTGTTTGCGGTAAGGGGTTAGTATAAATGAAAAAAAAAAATCATTTTTGTAGTTAAATATATAGACAAAAGAGGTAAAGTACATTTAAGAAAGTTATCTTACTTTATTAAAAAAGTTAGGTTTGGTTTTGTGGAGCTTTATTATGGTCTATAGGCTTCTTCTTTAAACTTGCTATCTCAGACTGGGCTGCCTGATATCTCTCAGCCACATTTAAGATCTCCCCCAGCCTCTCAGCACCCTGTTCCATGAGAAATTTTCTCAGGTCTGGAGCCATGGACTCTCTTAACTGCTCAGTCATAATCATTTCCTTTAAATCTTGGGTTTTCCCCAGAGCAGTCCATTTCTCCAGGTATGTCTCCAGGCGTGCAGAGAACTGGTGGTAAGTCTCTCCAGTCAACAGTTTGGCATTCCTAAATTTCTTTCTGTAAAATTCACTATTTTTCTCATATCTAACTAGAAGAGCTTGCTTAAGAATGTCGTAGTCATCCTGATCATCCTTGCTCAGTTTGGCGAAGACCTCATAAGAGGTTCCCCTAAGCCCCTGAGATACCTTCATACTCCATCTCTCTTTCTCTAGTCCATACATAGTAGCTAACCTTTCAAATCTAGATAAAAATGACTCAATATCATCATCTTTTTCTACAAATGGGTCCAACTGGAACCCCATGGCTGAGGTTGAGGCGACCTGGCTTGCAGCAGAGTCGGAGGTGGATGAGCTACTTCCATTATCAGGAGCATGGCCTTGTAACTCCATCTACCTTAGTCGCAACTCATGTTCCCTTTGTAACCGTTTCTCTTCTTTCTCAGCCTCCATCTGTAATCTCTTCTCCTCCTTGGCAGCCTCCAACCTCTTTTCTTCTTTCCTGGCCTCAGCCTCAAGCTTCTTCTCCTCTAACTGCAGCCTCTTGATCTCAGCCTCCCTATCAGCCTCTAATTTCTTAAGCTCCCTAGCATCCTCTAACATAATTCTCTTCTCCTCAGCTAATCTCTTATCTTCCCTTTCCATATACTTATCACACTCTGATGTCACATACTAAATCAGAGCTTGCCCATCTAAATTCATTTCCTTTGCAGTCTGCACAGCAGCAGATCTGTATTTAGCCATATCCGCCATTTTATAGTTAACAATATGAAATACTATCCACTACCTTAACTAATTAACCAACTCTAAACACAAGACAAAGGGCAATGATATCTCAAACCACTCTCAAATTATTTTTACTATTAGATTTTACAAATACTGGGACTAGTGACTCACTTAATGTAGGGTACTAAGAACCTTTAAATCCCGGAAGAGCGTCCCAATTAATGTAGTGAATTAGTTGTTATTATTGGTTTAAATATTATATTAATGGTATCTGGTGTGAGGTCAGCTATGCAAGTCCCTGAGGTTTATTAAATACAAATAAGTTTACAGGGTACCTGTCTGCTTCCACCACGACCTCACCCGATTATATATCTTCCCCTACTGAAGTGTATTGGTGTGTGTATGTTGTCTAGCAAGTGTCTAGGGTATATGCAATGTGATGAAGTGTATGAACAGGACAACAACTACACCTATTACTAATAAACAATGATTAAACAAGTCACTGGGTAAAGTTTTGAATGTAACTTATTTTTTTTCAATTTATTTTCCTATATCTACTTATTCTTCTGACACAGGAATAATCAACTCAACATGATAATGAAATTATTTACAACCAATTATTTTACAACTGTCAATTATTTATATGTCTCAAGCTGGGAAAATGTCAAGTATCTCTTGCTCCTAGAAAAGGGTACATGTTTATTGAACGTTTTTTTTCCTCACTGTCTGATACACTATCTTTTGTGAAAACTGAGAGAGTGGATTGTTTGTGATATCAATTTCCCAGACAAGTCTTATCTGAGGTCTCTGGAACCAGGCTGGTTGAAGTATGTATAAAACGCCAGCATCCACTGCCAAGACACGATTCTGCTTCTATAGGTAAATCACTGTGTAGGCACTCAGTAGTTAGGCCTCACTGCAGAACTTAGGGACAGGTGTTAGATCACCTGGGCTCACTTTCACTCGTAGATGAAACTCTGGAACAATACAAATGTGTCCCACTCAGCATCTAATAATCTCTCTCTTTCATTATTCTAACATGGCAATATCATCAGACATCAGTATGGTAACTAAACAATTAGTTAACGTTCTCAATTTGGTTGGTACCCCCTTCTGGATAAATAACTTTCAAACCACTGTTTGACATTTTCCTTGATAAAGGAAACATTTTACATTAATACTATCAAGTCATGTACAATCACGGTGACTTGCTGAAGAAGACGGCCAGTGATCTTCCTGGTCTTATGTCATAACACAACTTTTTCTTTTCATCATAAATATTTAATTTTCTTTTCTCCCCATATGGCCGAAAGCCTGTCTGGCTTTTCTATACCAGGTTAATACAGTTCCTAACAACGCTGTGAAACAACACAGAGTTTGAGGTTGCCTTCCCTCCAGATAAATGTTTCCCCTTTAAGGTTCATACAGAGTCGATAATGCATACATGATAAAATTGACAATATAAATGTTAATATAAAGGTTTCCATTCTTACCGCAATCAAAGAAATTTTATACACCAATTAGTTGAATATTGCGATATATGGTAACAAATCCAGATCGCTGCTTGTGCAGAATTAGCAACAAGACAGTACTCTTGCCTTGTCTATAACAACAACGTCTTTAGTGTAAGAAATTTTTCATCTAGTGGCCCCCTATACTCAATACTAATTGGTTTTATACAACCGTTTGTCTATTATACTACAGCCAATCAGAGACTGTTTAGTGAATAGCGTTCCTTTTCAAATAAAACTGACCTCAAATATTCAAAATAAGGACTCCTTCCCCTTAAACCCCACCTACGGGCAAACTGAGAAAGATTTTCAAGTCCATCTGTCTATCTGTCTTCTGTCCAACTTCTTTATTTCTTAATAGTTTTAAATACTCATACCTACTTATTAATCCTGCTGTTATCTATTACACCCTACAATGCTTCAAATAAAACATTTCCTCTCCTATTCAAATATGTAAACACGAACCGTGACACTCCTTCCGATACTCTGTCTCATCCCCCTCGCCCCCCCCCCCCCCCCCCCCCCCCCCCCCCCCCCCCCCCCATTCAGTACGGCATTTTCAAAAAATCTCACGTTAACCTTAATTTTTTCTTTTATTTTCAAACTACCGTATGTAGAACGAACACTACGCTACGTCACAAGTGTGTGTGTGTATCGTCTGCCAAGTCCAACCGTGTGAATATATGTCCAGAACGCGTGTCGAGAAAAAAGGGGTCTTGCAAGGTATAGGTAGTATGTGTTAATTTTTGTTGCAGTTTCGTTCTACAAGAAAATATTTAGTCTCAAAGCCAACGCTAGCAAAGCGTACAATGTTAGACTGCGGAAAATCGTTTTGGCATTACTTCGGTATAAAATTTTAGCGTGCTGCTGGCGTATTGGAAGAAGCCAGTCAGACACACACGGGCTGGTTCTATATATTAGCATTGGGAGTACAATTTCCTGGAATTTAGCATTTGTTCTCACAGATTTTACTACACACCTCCTTTCCTAAAACTTGCAATCATTGCAGGTTATTATCTGTGAGACAATTAGCGTAAATAAAGTACTATTCCCTAGGCTTTTCCTACTTTTCCTCACAAGGGTGTCTACTCAGGAAATCTGCTCCGACGTTTTTCGAGCCGGATATATATTCGATGGAAAATTGATAAGGTTGAATCAATAACGACCACCTTAATAAACGTGCATTTTCATGCTTGGCCTGAGATCAGAACACTAAAGGTTGGTGATCTGTTTGCACCACAAATGACCTACCATAAAGATAAATTTGGAACTTTTTTATGGCCCAGATCAATGCTAGACACTCTTTTTCACTTGTTGAGTAATTTTTTTCCGCTTGGTTTAACTTGCGGCTAGTGTAAGCAACTGGGTTCAGTTCTCCATCCTGTGAGGTGGACCTCTGTAACAAAGTGGCCCCTAATCCTATGTTACTCGCATCCGTTCTCACCACAAATTCCTGACTTAGATCAGGCAATTTCAATATCGGCTTGCTAGTGAGTTTATCTTTTAACTCTTGGTATGCCAATTCACACTGCGCTGATCAAATGATTTTTTCAGGTTGACCTTTTCTAGTTAAGTCTGTCAGCGGTGCACAAATAGAGTTAAAGTTCTTTATGTATTTTTGATAAAATCCACATAAAGATACAAAAGACCTCACATCTTTCTTGGTTTGTGGTCTCGGGGCTTTCTGTAGTTTCTCTAAATTCTTTGGGTCAGGGGTCATGTTTCCCTGATACACTGTGTGTCCCAAAAATTCGAGTTCTTTACAGCCCACACTACATTTGGTTGGTCTAGCCGTCAAATTTGCTTCTCTGAGCCTATCAAATAGCATATTCAGAGAGTTTATGTGTTCTTCGAATGTCTCAGTAGCAATAAGAATGTCGTCCATGAAATTGGTTATACATGGGTTATTCAGGGGATCCAATAACTTGCGCATCATTCTGGAAAACACACTCGGGGCGTTTTTCAAGCCAAATGGTAACATGTTGAATTCATAATGGCCTTCCGAGGTGCTAAATGCCAGATAAGGTCGAACCTCAGGCTTCACTGGAATTTGGTAATAGCCTTTGCTAAGATCCACCTTAGAAAAATATTTTGCCTTATTCAGCCTGGCAAACAGCTGATTGGTATCCGGCAATGGATCCACCTGATTTTCTGTGACAGCATTCAGTTTTCTGTAATCTATACACAGACGGTGTTCTCCAGAGGGTTTCCTCAGTAAAACCACACTGGAACTGTAAGGAGATTCACTGTGAGAAATGATTCCTTCCTTCAACAGATATTCAATTTCCTCCTTCAAAGCTTTCTCCTTAGCGAAAGGAATGGAATAGGCTCTCATACAGATGGGTGTTGGGTGTATTACTTTCATGTCATACTCTAATAGATTTGTATGCCCCGGCTTATCTGTTAGCACGTCTGTATGTTCAACCAGAACCTTTTGAACCTACACCCTCTGGGCTTTAGTCAGGTGCCTACTGATCTTCACCTGTGCCTGTGTTTCCTCTGTTTTTAAGGGATACTCGTGAGAGGCAAGTGGTTCCTTTTTCATTCCTGTGGCTATCGACAAGGTCATGAGATGTGTTTCATCCTGGATCCCTCTTTCCAGGTATTTCTTTAGGCGATTCACGTGATAAATTTTCTAATTACCTTTTTTGTCGATTTTATAATTAGTTCTAGATATCCTTTCTAGAACCGTGTATGGCCCTTGCCATCCAATTTGTAACTTGTTACTGCTACCGGGTAGAAGAAAAAGCACCTTCTCTCCTACATGAAGCTCTCTATCCTTAGCTTTCTTGTTAAAGTAAGCAGCATGTTTCTTTCTGGCTTGTCTGAGATTGTCATTTGCCAGTTTCCATCCAGTTTTAAGACGAGTGGTCAGTTCGTTCACATAGTTATAAGATGAGGTAACAGTTTCCTCTGCCTTCTCATCAGTCCATGTCCTTAACAAGGCTTCTAATTGACCTTTTATTGGCCTCCCGAATAACAGGGTTGCGGGTGCCATCCCGGTTGAATTATGTGGAACTTCCCGATACGCAAACAACGCAGCGGGCAAAAATTGGTCCCATGTATCAGGTTTCTCATGTGCCAGCTTTCTCAGGATAGAAATGAGAGTCCCATTGAACCTCTCCACCTGGCCGTTCCCTTGGGGATGGTACGGGCTACAATGAAAGTGCTTGGCCTGGAAGAGCCTGAAAACTTCTTCCGTTAGTTTCCCCTTGAACTGAGAGCCGTTATCAGTCAAGATTTGGTGCGGGAAACCTAACCTTGTGAATATGGTGAGTAATGCCTCTGCCACATGCTTTGAATCTATAGATGACAGGGCTACAGCCTCTCCCCACAACGAACAAGTGTCCACCAGAGTGAGAATATAACTGTTCCTCCTCTTGGTTCGAGTGAGAGGTCCCACAATATCCACTGCAACCCTCTCAAAAGGGGTTCCCACTATGGGCATCTCCCCTAGAGTTGCAGGAGCAGTCCAATGCTTTGGAGCTACCCTTTGACACTCTGGACAGGATTTCACATATCTTTTTATATCTTCAGTTATCCCTGGCCAGAAGTAATGACAAGCTATACGCTGTCCTGTTGCACTGATCCCCATATGACCACTGAAAGGAATCGCGTGCCCTAGTTCCAACACTTTCTTCCTATATGAAGTAGGAAGAACCAGCTGGCCGTGACCATTTGATCCAGTTCCGGCCTTCCTATACAACAGTTTATTCTTCATATAGTAGTCCCCTTCCGTAGGAGGTGTATGGCACTTAGGTAATTTCTTAAAGCATGGGTTGAGTGACCTATCTTCTGCCTGTGCCTTCCTCATCTCCTCTGGATGAGTATTTATGGGTTCATCCTCCTCCTTTCGTGACTGTGACCTGGTCCGCACTGTTGCCATGATCACAGGTTTCCTGGGATTCCCCAAGAATACATAACGACACCCCAATATCAGAGGGTAGATGGGTTCGTTTAACACTGCTGCCTTGATTACTCCTTCTACATAGCGAGTTTTCACATGTATCCTAGCGATGGGAAGTGTCATGGTTGCTACGTCCTTGGTTGCCGCTTGGATCTTCACTGTTTCTGTGGTGTATTGATCAGCTTGCACCAGGTGAGAACTCACAACTGAATCAAAATCCAATCCCGTATCGTAAAGGCACCTAATGATGACACCATTACATACAACATCCTCACACACTGGGGGGGGGTGGTAAGGTTCCTGCTGTCCAACAGGTTTAACCTTTTGTCCCTTTCTTCCCGTTTTCATTGCAGCAAAGTTAGGAGGTTTTCGAGTACACATTGTGGTGTCATGATTATTTTTCTTGCACCACTTACACCATTTATTTCCCTGAGGAAAATTTTTCTTATCATTGAATTGCGAGTTTCTATCTCGTTGGTCAAACTTGGCTTTATCATAATAGGTCTCACCCTTGTTAAATTTATCTCTGTGCTCAAATTTAGGTTGATTATGGTTTTGTGGAGCTTTATTATGGTCTATAGGCTTCTTCTTTAAACTTGCTATCTCAGACTGGGCTGCCTGATATCTCTCAGCCCCATTTAAGATCTCCCCCAGCCTCTCAGCACCCTGTTCCATGAGAAATTTTCTCAGGTCTGGAGCCATGGACTCTCTTAACTGCTCAGTCATAATCATTTCCTTTAAATCTTGGGTTTTCCCCAGAGCAGTCCATTTCTCCAGGTATGTCTCCAGGCGTGCAGAGAACTGGTGGTAAGTCTCTCCAGTCAACAGTTTGGCATTCCTAAATTTCTTTCTGTAAAATTCACTATTTTTCTCATATCTAACTAGAAGAGCTTGCTTAAGAATGTCGTAGTCATCCTGATCATCCTTGCTCAGTTTGGCGAAGACCTCATAAGAGGTTCCCCTAAGCCCCTGAGATACCTTCATACTCCATCTCTCTTTCTCTAGTCCATACATAGTAGCTAACCTTTCAAATCTAGATAAAAATGACTCAATATCATCATCTTTTTCTACAAATGGGTCCAACTGGAACCCCATGGCTGAGGTTGAGGCGACCTGGCTTGCAGCAGAGTCGGAGGTGGATGAGCTACTTCCATTATCAGGAGCATGGCCTTGTAACTCCATCTACCTTAGTCGCAACTCATGTTCCCTTTGTAACCGTTTCTCTTCTTTCTCAGCCTCCATCTGTAATCTCTTCTCCTCCTTGGCAGCCTCCAACCTCTTTTCTTCTTTCCTGGCCTCAGCCTCAAGCTTCTTCTCCTCCAACTGCAGCCTCTTGATCTCAGCCTCCCTATCAGCCTCTAATTTCTTAAGCTCCCTAGCATCCTCTAACATAATTCTCTTCTCCTCAGCTAATCTCTTATCTTCCCTTTCCATATACTTATCACACTCTGATGTCACATACTAAATCAGAGCTTGCCCATCTAAATTCATTTCCTTTGCAGTCTGCACAGCAGCAGATCTGTATTTAGCCATATCCGCCATTTTATAGTTAACAATATGAAATACTATCCACTACCTTAACTAATTAACCAACTCTAAACACAAGACAAAGGGCAATGATATCTCAAACCACTCTCAAATTATTTTTACTATTAGATTTTACAAATACTGGGACTAGTGACTCACTTAATGTAGGGTACTAAGAACCTTTAAATCCCGGAAGAGCGTCCCAATTAATGTAGTGAATTAGTTGTTATTATTGGTTTAAATATTATATTAATGGTATCTGGTGTGAGGTCAGCTATGCAAGTCCCTGAGGTTTATTAAATACAAATAAGTTTACAGGGTACCTGTCTGCTTCCACCACGACCTCACCCGATTATATATCTTCCCCTACTGAAGTGTATTGGTGTGTGTATGTTGTCTAGCAAGTGTCTAGGGTATATGCAATGTGATGAAGTGTATGAACAGGACAACAACTACACCTATTACTAATAAACAATGATTAAACAAGTCACTGGGTAAAGTTTTGAATGTAACTTATTTTTTTTCAATTTATTTTCCTATATCTACTTATTCTTCTGACACAGGAATAATCAACTCAACATGATAATGAAATTATTTACAACCAATTATTTTACAACTGTCAATTATTTATATGTCTCAAGCTGGGAAAATGTCAAGTATCTCTTGCTCCTAGAAAAGGGTACATGTTTATTGAACGTTTTTTTTCCTCACTGTCTGATACACTATCTTTTGTGAAAACTGAGAGAGTGGATTGTTTGTGATATCAATTTCCCAGACAAGTCTTATCTGAGGTCTCTGGAACCAGGCTGGTTGAAGTATGTATAAAACGCCAGCATCCACTGCCAAGACACGATTCTGCTTCTATAGGTAAATCACTGTGTAGGCACTCAGTAGTTAGGCCTCACTGCAGAACTTAGGGACAGGTGTTAGATCACCTGGGCTCACTTTCACTCGTAGATGAAACTCTGGAACAATACAAATGTGTCCCACTCAGCATCTAATAATCTCTCTCTTTCATTATTCTAACATGGCAATATCATCAGACATCAGTATGGTAACTAAACAATTAGTTAACGTTCTCAATTTGGTTGGTACCCCCTTCTGGATAAATAACTTTCAAACCACTGTTTGACATTTTCCTTGATAAAGGAAACATTTTACATTAATACTATCAAGTCATGTACAATCACGGTGACTTGCTGAAGAAGACGGCCAGTGATCTTCCTGGTCTTATGTCATAACACAACTTTTTCTTTTCATCATAAATATTCAATTTTCTTTTCTCCCCATATGGCCGAAAGCCTGTCTGGCTTTTCTATACCAGGTTAATACAGTTTCTAACAACGCTGTGAAACAACACAGAGTTTGAGGTTGCCTTCCCTCCAGATAAATGTTTCCCCTTTAAGGTTCATACAGAGTCGATAATGCATACATGATAAAATTGACAATATAAATGTTAATATAAAGGTTTCCATTCTTACCGCAATCAAAGAAATTTTATACACCAATTAGTTGAATATTGCGATATATGGTAACAAATCCAGATCGCTGCTTGTGCAGAATTAGCAACCAAGACAGTACTCTTGCCTTGTCTATAACAACAACGTCTTTAGTGTAAGAAATTTTTCATCTAGTGGCCCCCTATACTCAATACTAATTGGTTTTATACAACCGTTTGTCTATTATACTACAGCCAATCAGAGACTGTTTAATGTATAGCGTTCCTTTTCAAATAAAACTGATCTCAAATATTCAAAATAAGGACTCCTTCCCCTTAAACCCCACCTACGGGCAAACTGAGAAAGATTTTCAAGTCCATCTGTCTATCTGTCTTCTGTCCAACTTCTTTATTTCTTAATAGTTTTAAATACTCATACCTACTTATTAATCCTGCTGTTATCTATTACACCCTACAGTGCTTCAAATAAAACATTTCCTCTCCTATTCAAATATGTAAACACGAACCGTGACTGTGGTGAAGTGGGATGTTATAAATACTTATAGGAAACTTAGTGTACTGACTGAGATCAGCTGTGAAGGTATCTATATCTATTAAGAGTAGTGTATTATAGATAACCTTACTTGCTACCACATATCTATATATCTCAGTCAGAATTATTCTGGAATAGTGTGATGCTACGTTATATGTCTAGGGTATGAGTATGGTGAAGTGTAAGTCACAACAACAGACAGATAAACAATTTAATTTAATCCACTACTCTTAACAACACTGTGACACTCACATACATATAACACTCTATGAGAATAGCTTAAAGAAGTCACTCGTAACGGTTCAAATAACTATGTATTCATTACTAGCATGAATGAATATGTGTCCTGATTCAACTACAAGGGAACCAGGAATCACAATCAATTTAAATTACAAGTTATGTACAGAATGTATTTAATATGAATATTGTAGTGACATATATTAGTACAAATGTTCTATGTGTGTCAGTTGTGTAGTAGTAAAATGAGGTAATACTGGTTTTGTTTTGTTCAAGCTCTGTTGGTATTGGTCATCATGACTTCAATAGTTTGTCTTTAGGGACTATTATTGGAGATGTTCACAGTTCCTGATTTTAAGACAAGTAAATTCCCCTCTGAATGGTATTTTTATAAAGTTATTTCAAGATGAGGGGACATAATGTTGAGCTCAGCTGGCCAACTCTGCTTATCTTGAGTGATGGCGGCAGGAGAGGACTCCTCTGCTCGAATTCTCTTCTGGGCTCTGGAGACACCTCACTGATAGCTAAAAGGACCAAGGAGTATGCTGTCCGACACTGGATTCAGCAAATCTCTGACCAGATGCTGCTCAGTACCATCAAGACCACTGTCCCACAATTCATACGAATAACACAGATACGTTGATTAGCAATGAATTCTGGCACAAACTGGCACAAATTCCTATCTGCTTATGTTCCAGGCTTTTATTTTACACAAATATGAGCTGGCTTCAACGCACTGATGCTTTATCAAGCTTTTTTTAAACAAGTGGTCTCGAACTAACGCTCCCAAGTGTGTATATCAGCGAGACTGGCCAATGAGCCACGTTTCGACAAGTGTTTGAAAAAATGTTATCTTTTCCCGTCTCCCCCAACAACCAAGATAGTATTTATAGCCCGACCAATCGTGGTTAGGCTTTCATTTGTTGCGCTCCAATCAATTTGGAGTTTACATGGTAGGCTATTTCTGTAACGTAAATTTTTTTCAAACACGTTAAAAAAAAATCTTATGAGCAGAAATGATTTTATGCTGTCAGGCACCCCCAATATTTTATTTTGGGTATAATTTATTAATTCCTGGACTATTTGCGTAACGTTTTACATATTATTTGTCAGCAAGCCCTAAGGAACCCAAAAATACTAATTTAAAGGAGCTACGTGGCTGCGTTCAAAATATGCAATTTCTTCTACCTCCTGTTTGGAAGATGTGCTGTCTGGGTACTGTTATGTTTTCAAACGTAAACCCATCTATTGTTATCTTTTCTAATAAGAGTCTGTTATGATTTATAAACCTAACTCTGGGAAAGGGTAGTGTATTTTATCACTGTCCGTCTGAAAAAGTTAGTGCTTGTAGACTTACACGCGTGATGCCAGCATTTGTATATCGCGCGTCGCGTGTTGCATGCGTTCCTGATTTTCAGCCCTCCCCTCTCGCCATCCTTTTGTCCATCTGTTCGTTCGTTTTGGTAACGTAATATAATTAATGTTAGGATTAATTTAGGTCATTACGCAGTCTCTCAATGTTTTTCTTAGAAATGCAGCACACGTTTCATTGAAGAAGGCGGGTAATAATACAGTAAGCTTTTATATCAACGTGAAAGCGTTACAATTTGCAGACGAAGCAGAAAACAAGGGGGATTTCGAGTACATTCTTTGTGACAGCACTGTCATTTTACCATTGCTCTTCTCTTTATTAATTTTATTTGTTAGGCTTAATATTTACCTAATAATTTATATATGTGGATTAGAATATTTCATGACACCTCCCCTCTTAAAACAGACATTATATGTCAGTCCTTTATTCTATATACACATAGAGAAATTTATTATTATTTCTGGGGTTTACGGTGATTCTCATCACACGGATGGCGGCTTAAAAAATCCGCTCCCAGATTGGTTTTTCCAGATATATATTCAATGCTAAAATTATATGGAGCCAGAAGCAAAGACCATCGGAGTAACCTAGAGTTCTCATGCTTAGCCTGTGCTAAAAACGATAAAGGTTTGTGGTCAGTTTGCAACTTAAATGCCTTCCCATATAGATAAATATTGAATTTCTTTATTGCCCATATTACTGCAAGACATTCTTTTTCGCTAGTTGAGTAGTTGATTTCAGCTTTATTCAACTTTCTGCTAGCATATGCCACTGGGCTTAATTCCCCATCCAATGCATCTGATTTCTGTAGTAAAGTTGCACCTAGCCCAATATTACTTGCATCCGTCCTTACTATGAATTCTTGACTTAAGTCAGGTAATTTCAAAATGGGTTTACTTGTGAGCTTTTCCTTCAATTCTTGGTAAGTCATTTCACATTGTGGTGTCCATGTAATGCGATCTGGAAGTCCTTTACGTGTCAATTCCGTTAAAGGTGCACATATGGAATTAAAGTTTTTGATATACTTCTGGTAGAAACCACATAATGAGACAAAGGATCTCACGTCCTTCTTGGTTTGTGGTCTCGGGGCTTTCTGTAGTTTTTCTAAATTCTTTGGGTCAGGGGTCATGTTTCCCTGATAAACTGTGTGTCCCAAAAATTCCAATTCTTTACATCCAACGCAACATTTGGTTGGTCGGGCTGTTAAATTTGCCTCCCTAAGTCGATCAAACAGCATGTTCAGAGAGTCAATGTGTTCCTCAAATGTTTCTGTTGCTATAAGGATATCATCCATAAAATTTGTTATACAGGGATTATTCAGAGGATCCAATAATTTTCTCATCATTCTAGAGAAGACACTAGGCGCATTCTTCAATCCAAATGGCAATCTATTAAACTCATAGTGTCCTTCTGAGGTACTAAAAGCTAGGTATGGTCTAACCTCAGGCTTTACTGGAATCTGATAGTATCCTTTACTCAGATCCACTTTTGAGAAATATTTAGCTTTATTTAGTCCTGGCAAACAGCTGATTTGTATCCGGCAATGGATCCACCTGTCCTTCTGTAATAGCATTCAGTCTCCTGTAATCTATACAGAGTCTATGTTCTCCAGAGGGCTTCCTTAAGAGTACAACACCGGAACTATACGAAGACTCACTGTGCGAAATAATTCCTTCCTTCAATAGATAGTCTATCTCTTCCTTCAAAGCTTTTTCCTTAGCAAACGGAATCGAATATGGTTTCATACAGACAGGTGTGGAGTCTATGAGTTTCATATCATATTCCAATAGGTTTGTATGCCCTGGTCGGTCTGTTAACACCTCTGCATGATTATTTAGAACCTGTTGCACTCTCTCTTTCTGAGTTTTCGTTAAATGTGTACTGATTTTCACCTGTGCTGCTGTCTCACAGGGGTGTAATGGATATTCAAATGATGAAAGTGGTTCCTTTTTCATCTCCATGGCGATGGACAAGGTCAACAAGTGTGTCTCTCTTCCTGATGTTCTCTTTCCAAATATTTCTTCAGGAGATTCACATGATAGATTTTTTTTCTTTCCCCTTCTTATCTATCTTATAATTTGTTCTAGACACCTTCTCTAGAACTGTATATGGACCCTGCCATCCAATTTGTAACTTATTCTGACTCCCGGGCAAAAGAAGCAGTACTTTCTCTCCCACAGCCAAATTTCTGTCTTTTGCCTTCCTGTTATAATAGGCAGCATGTTTCTTCCTGGCTTGTTTCAAATTTTCATTGGCAAGTTTCCAGCCAGTTTTTTAACCGAGTGGTCAGCTCATTCACATATTGGTATGAAGATGTAATGTTTTCCTCTGCCTTTTCATCAGTCCACGTTCTTAACAAAGCTTCAAGTGGACCTTTTATTGGCCTTCCAAACAATAATGTTGCCGGGGCCATACCGGTTGAACTATGGGGTACCTCCCGATAAGCAAAGAGGGCGGCGTGCAGGTACTGGTCCCATGTATCTGGTTTTTCGTGTGCCAACTTTCTCAGGATCGACATCAATGTGCCGTTAAATCTTTCCACTTGGCCGTTCCCTTGGGGATGATACACACTACAATGGAAGTGTTTGGCCTGGAAGATCCTGAAAACTTCTTCAGTTAGTTTCCCCTTGAACTGAGAGCCATTATCAGTCAAGATTTGATTGGGAAAGCCTAACCTTGTGAAAATTGTNACTATGCCTCTGCCACATGTTTTGAATCAATCGATGACAGGGCTACTGCCTCTCCCCACATAGAACAAGTGTCCACCAGAGTCAGAATGTAGCTGTTCCTTCTCTTGGTTCGGGTGAGAGGTCCCACAAGATCCACGGCAACTCTCTCAAAGGGTGTTCCCACTATGGGCATTTCCCCCAGAGTTGCTGGTGCAGTCCAATGTTTAGGTGCTACTCGTTGGCACTCTGGACAGGATTTTACATATCGTTTGATATCTTCAGTTATTCCTGGCCAGAAATAGTGACAAGCTATTCGCTGTCCTGTTGCGCTGATTCCCATATGACCACTGAAGGGAATCGCATGCCCTAGTTCCAACACTTTAGTCCTATATGAAGTGGGAAGGACCAGCTGTCCGTGACCATTGGATTCAGATCCAGCCTTCCTATATATCAATTTGTTCTTCATATAAAACTCTCCCTTGCCTGGAGGTGTATGAGATTTGGGCAACTCTTGAAACATGGCTTGAGTGTTTTGTCCTCAGCCTGTGCCTTCCTCATCTCATCTGGGTGAGTATTTATTGGATTATCCTCCTCCTTCTTTGTCTGTGATCTGGTCTGCACTGTTGCCAATATCACAGGTCTCTTGGGATTCCCCAAGAAGACATATCTACACCCCAATATTAGAGGGTAGATTGGCTCATTTATCACTGCTGCTTTTATGATTCCTTCCACATATCGCGTTTTCACTTTTATTCGGGCGACGGGAAGTGTCATGGTAGCTACATCCTTGGTTGCAGTTTGAATCTCCACTGTTTCTGTGGTGTATTGATCGGCCTGCACCAGGTGAGAACTCACAACGGAATCGTAATCTAAACCGGTATCATATAAACATCTTATAGTGACACCATTACAAATGACATCTTCACACACTGGGGGGTGGTATGGTTCCTGTAATTCTTCAGGTTTGCCCTTCTTTTCCTTTTTCCCCGATGTCATAGCAGCAAAATGAGGAGGTTTCCTTCTACAATGGTCAGTGTCATGATTGTTCATCTTACAATTTTTACACCACCTTTTTCCTTGGTTGAAAGATTTTCTTTCATCATATTTCCTTTCATCGAATTGTGGGACTTTATTTTTATTTTCATACCGTGGCCTATCAAATTGGTGCTTACCTTTATTTTGATCCCTAGGATCAAATTTATTAAAGTTCTGTGGTGCCCTAAAGTTATCCACCTGTTTCTTTTTATTACCTGTTACCTCTGCTTGAGCTGCTTGATACCTTTCAGCAACATTTAGCAACTCACCCAGCCTCTCTGCACCTTGTTCCATGAGAAACTTTCTCAGGTCTGGAGCCATGGACTCTCTTAGTTGCTCTATAAGGACCATTTCCTTAAGATCTTGGGTTTTCCCCAGAGAAGTCCATTTCTCCAAGTATGTCTCTATTCGTGCAGAGAACTGGTGATAGGTTTCACCTGACAGTAGTTTAGCATTCCTAAATTTTTTTCCTGTAAAACTCTGCATTCTTTTCATACCTTAACAAAAGAGCCTGCTTTAGCATGTCATAATTTTCCTGATCACCTCTGCTCATTTTTGCAAAAACTTCATAAGCTGCCCCACGAAGTCCCTGAGATAACTTTAAGCTCCACCTTTCTCTCTCTAACCCATACGTGGTAGCTAATAGTTCGTACCTATTTATATAGCTCTCAATATCATCGTCTTTCTCAACAAAATGATCTAAATGAAAGTTCATAGCTGAGATTGAGGCTCCTTGAGTAACCGTAGCATCAGAGGCAAAGGGACTGGCACCATTTTCAGGAGCATGGCCTTGAAACTCAAACTCCCTTAGTCGTAACTCATGTTCCCTTTGTAATCTTTTATCTTCTGCTTCCCTTTCTGCAGCTAATTTTCTCTCTTCTCTTTCTGCAGCTAATTTCTTCTCTTCTCTTTCTGCAGCCTGTCTTCTTTCCTCGGCTTCTCTTTCTGCAGCTAATCTCTTGTCTTCTCTTTCTGCCTCCAATTTCTTAGCCTCAGCCTCAATCTGCAACCTCTTAATTTCCTTGTCAGCCTCTAACTTTCTTTCGGCTTCAAACCTTCTTTCTTCGCGTTCAATAAATTTGTCACATTCCGTAGTAACATAGGCAACCATAACTTGCCCATCTAATCCTAACTCTTTTGCAGTCTGAACCGCAGCAGATCGAAATTTGGCCAGGTCCGCCATTGTCTATCAGGTAAATTTATATAATGTCTAACCAACAATTCAATCTCTAATGGACAACACAGGCACCGTGAGCTCAACCTTATTTAATTCCACCCAAGGATACCTTTTAATTCTTATATTCCCTGAAGTGAATTACCCCCAATATTTTTAATAGGGAAAGATTCAAAATCCCAAGAGCGAGACCCCAATATATGTGGTGAAGTGGGATGTTATAAATACTTATAGGGAACTTAGTGTACTGACTGAGATCAGCTGTGAAGGTATCTATATCTATTAAGAGTAGTGTATTATAGATAACCTTACTTGCTACCACATATCTATATATCTCAGTCAGAATTATTCTGGAATAGTGTGATGCTACGTTATATGTCTAGGGTATGAGTATGGTGAAGTGTAAGTCACAACAACAGACAGATAAACAATTTAATTTAATCCACTACTCTTAACAACACTGTGACACTCACATACATATAACACTCTATGAGAATAGCTTAAAGAAGTCACTCGTAACGGTTCAAATAACAATATGTATTCATTACTAGCATGAATGAATATGTGTCCTGATTCAACTACAAGGGAACCAGGAATCACAATCAATTTAAATTACAAGTTATGTACAGAATGTATTTAATATGAATATTGTAGTGACATATATTAGTACAAATGTTCTATGTGTGTCAGTTGTGTAGTAGTAAAATGAGGTAATACTGGTTTTGTTTTGTTCAAGCTCTGTTGGTATTGGTCATCATGACTTCAATAGTTTGTCTTTAGGGACTATTATTGGAGATGTTCACAGTTCCTGATTTTAAGACAAGTAAATTCCCCTCTGAATGGTATTTTTTATAAAGTTATTTCAAGATGAGGGGACATAATGTTGAGCTCAGCTGGCCAACTCTGCTTATCTTGAGTGATGGCGGCAGGAGAGGACTCCTCTGCTCGAATTCTCTTCTGGGCTCTGGAGACACCTCACTGATAGCTAAAAGGACCAAGGAGTATGCTGTCCGACACTGGATTCAGCAAATCTCTGACCAGATGCTGCTCAGTACCATCAAGACCACTGTCCCACAATTCATACGAATAACACAGATACGTTGATTAGCAATGAATTCTGGCACAAACTGGCACAAATTCCTATCTGCTTATGTTCCAGGCTTTTATTTTACACAAATATGAGCTGGCTTCAACGCACTGATGCTTTATCAAGCTTTTTTTAAACAAGTGGTCTCGAACTAACGCTCCCAAGTGTGTATATCAGCGAGACTGGCCAATGAGCCACGTTTCGACAAGTGTTTGAAAAAATGTTATCTTTTCCCGTCTCCCCCCAACAACCAAGATAGTATTTATAGCCCGACCAATCGTGGTTAGGCTTTCATTTGTTGCGCTCCAATCAATTTGGAGTTTACATGGTAGGCTATTTATGTAACGTAAATTTTTTTCAAACACGTTAAAAAAAAATCTTATGAGCAGAAATGATTTTATGCTGTCAGGCACCCCCAATATTTTATTTTGGGTATAATTTATTATTCCTGGACTATTTGCGTAACGTTTTACATATTATTTGTCAGCAAGCCCTAAGGAACCCAAAAATACTAATTTAAAGGAGCTACGTGGCTGCGTTCAAAATATGCAATTTCTTCTACCTCCTGTTTGGAAGATGTGCTGTCTGGGTACTGTTATGTGTTCAAACGTAAACCCATCTATTGTTATCTTTTCTAATAAGAGTCTGTTATGATTTATAAACCTAACTCTGGGAAAGGGTAGTGTATTTTATCACTGTCCGTCTGAAAAAGTTAGTGCTTGTAGACTTACACGCGTGATGCCAGCATTTGTATATCGCGCGTCGCGTGTTGCATGCGTTCCTGATTTTCAGCCCTCCCCTCTCGCCATCCTTTTGTCCATCTGTTCGTTCGTTTTGGTAACGTAATATAATTAATGTTAGGATTAATTTAGGTCATTACGCAGTCTCTCAATGTTTTTCTTAGAAATGCAGCACACGTTTCATTGAAGAAGGCGGGTAATAATACAGTAAGCTTTTATATCAAACGTAAAGGCATTTTAGCAAAAAACAAGGGGGATCTCACGTTAACCTTTGTGAATTTTTTTACCATTGCTTTTATTTTTTAAACTATTTACCGTATGTAGAACGAACACTACGCTACATCACAAGTGTGTGTGTGTATCGTCTGCCAAGTCCAACCGTGTGAATATATGTCCAGAACGCGTGTCGAGAAAAAGGGGGTCTTGCAAGGTATAGGTAGTATGTGTTAATTCTTGTTGCAGTTTCGTTCTACAAGAAAATATTTAGTCTCAAAGCCAACGCTAGCAAAGCGTATAATGTTAGACTGCGGAAAATCGTTTTGGCATTACTTCGGTATACAATTTTAGCGTGCTGCTGGCGTATGGGAAGAAGCCAGTCAGACACACACGGGCTGGTTCTATATATTAGCATTGGGAGTACAATTTCCTGGAATTTAGCGTTTGTTCTCACAGATTTTACTACAGAATGCAAGATGAGTGGGACATGTTAGATTTTCGCGCCTCTTAAGAACCCAGGAAGAATCAAGGTTTCTAGCCGTCGTGTTAACAGACATGCCGTCCCTGGCTTCTTTATTCCTGTTCGCTGCCTCCGCTTTCTTCTGACCACTCTGGTCCATCTTGTGAGCGGTTCAGTGTTCACACGGAGATGAGAAATTTCTGTGAGAAACTAGCTTCTGTTCTGGGGATCGTCTTGCCTTATCTCACGCCACCTCTACGTCTTTCCCCGTCCGTCTTTGACTGCGAGCTCTTCTGCTGTTCACGCTGGGATGTGAAAAACTGGCGAGACTCTGCTTTCCCTGTTCTATGGACCACCCCTGCCTTTGACTGCTAGCGTTTCCTGTGGTTCGCACCGAGATGCGAAATGCTGATGAGAACTAGCTTCGTTCACTCTTAGATTTCTCAGTGTCTTTGATTGTATACTTAATGAGCCCAGGTGGAACGTTCCAGGCTGATGAAAAGTTACAACAAATGTTCAGGGTTCTAATGTTATACGAACGAAAATACCCTGTCATCCAACTTTCAGGGAAGCTGAGATGTCCGTCACAATCGTCCCCTTTTTTGAGACATGGAACTCGTTTTCATGTTTCATTCCTGACAATGAAGCTGCCCCTGATTGGTAGCTTTTGGATGATTGGTATGCTCAACTTCCTCCTCTTTCTCCAAAGTCCAGTTTCTACTCATGAAGTCAGCTCCGACATTCTGTTTTCCTAGAATTTATTCCACTTTGAAGGAATAAACACTTAACAACAAGGCCCAGCGCATTATCCTTGCGTTGAATTCCTTATTGGCACCAAGAAAAGCTAATGGAGCATGGTCTGTTTGCACCGTGAAAGAAGTTCCATAGAGAAACTCATGATGGCGTCTGATGCCATGATTCAGAGCGAGACATTCTCTTTCAATGACACTGTAGTTGCGTTCAGCCTTATTTAACTTTCGGCTGCCATGAGCAACTGGAAATAGCAGATTCGGGTCACTGTCATCGGCTTGAAGCAATGTTGACCCAATGCCAAGACCTGACGCGTCAACTCGTAATACGAAAGGTTTCTTGATATCAGGTAACCTCAGAATGGGGTATGCCGACAACTGTCCTTTTAAAGTGCTGTATGCCTGTTCGCACTTTTGATCCCAAGTGACCTTATCAGGACAACCTTTCTTTGTGAGGTCAGTCAGAGGTGCTGTCAGTCTGTTGAAGTTCTGGGTGTATTTCTGATAGTAGGCGCATAGTGATAAGAATGACCGAATGTTTTTCTTGGTTCGGGGCCTTTTTGCTGCAACTATTTTCTCGATGTTCTTCTTAACAGGCCAACTACAGCCGTGAGAAATAGTATGCCCCAGGAAGTCCAGCTTTTCAAATCCGATGAGACATTTGCTAGGTCTGGCTGTGAGACCAGTTTCCTGTAGTCTCCTGAGGAGCATAGCAACCGTAGCAATATGTTCTTCATAGGTTTCCGATGCCATTAAACTGTCATCCATGAAATTATGGATATGGGGACTTTGCATAGGTTCTAATAGCCTTCTCATCATCCTAGTGAATACTCATGGTTTGTTATGCAATCCGAAATGCATTACATTAAATGTGTAATGTCCTTCACTAGTGCTGAAAGCTAACAAAGGTTTAACTTCCTCCTTGACCGGTATTTGGTAATAACCTTTACTCAGGTCAATCTTAGAGAAAATTGTTGCTTTGCTAAGCTTGGTGAACAACTCAGAAACAGTTTGGAGAGGTTCGGGCTGGAATTCCGTTACAGCGTTTAGCAACCGGTAATCTATACACAGCCGAACTTCCTTATTGGGCTTCTGTAACAGTACTACACTCGAACTATAAGGAGATGTAGACTCAATAATAATTCCTGCTTGGCGCAGCTTGTCTATTTCTCCGCGAAGTGCATCAGCTTTAGCATACGGGATGGGGTAAACTCTGGTACGAACAGGGGTCTCGTTTGTTAATTTCATGTCAAATTTGATGAGATTTGTTCGACCAGGTACATCCGTTAAGACTGCACTGTACTGCTTCAGTAGCGTCCTGGTTTTTGTTTGTTGCTCCTGTGAGAGATGGTCGCCGAACTTGACATCTTTAAAGGATTCTGTGGGTTGCAATGGGTACTCCATGCAACCATCATCATCTTCCTCGTTTTCCGTTGCTATGGCGACAGCCAGGAGATGCTCGGAGGATGGCACGGGTCTTTCCAAATATTTCTTAAGCAAATTTATGTGGAAGACCTTCTCCTTTCCTTTGATAGAGATCTTGTAATTGGTACGTGAGATCTTTTTAAGGACGGTAAACGGCCCTTGCCATCCGATGCGCAGTTTATTGCTTCCGGTTGGAAGTAGCAACAAAACTTTGTCCCCTGGTTGGAGTTCTCTCTCTTTTGCAGCTTTATTGTATCTTTTAGCATGTTTAGCGCGGGCTTTCTTAAGGTTGGTGTTAGCTAGATCCCATCCTAGCTTTAGCCTTTCCTTGAGCTCAGATACATATTTGCTTGCAGAGACGACTGTCTCGTCAGCCTTTTGGTCTGTCAGGGACCGAAGTAAGGCTTCTAGTGGCCCCTTAATAGGTCTGCCAAATAAAAGTGTAGCAGGCGGGAATCCCGTAGACTCTTGGGGGACCTCTCTGTAGGTGAATAAGGCAGCAGATATATATTGGTCCCAGTCTTCCGGTTTCTCCTGACCCAGCTTACGTAACATCATGGTGAGGCTGCCATTAAAACGTTCCACGAGCCCATTTCCGGCCGGATGGTAGGGACTTGTGTGGATATGTTTGGCCCTCAAGATCTTAAAGATCTCCTCCATTAACAGGCTACGGAATTGGGATCCATTATCCGTCAAAACTTGTTGAGGGAATCCCAACCGTGTAAAAATTTGCACGAAGGCTTCTGCGACATGCTTGGAATCCGTGCATGTTAGCGGTACAGCTTCGGCCCACATTGTGCAAGGGTCGACTAAGGTCAGGATGAACCTGTTCCTTCTTTTGGTCCTTTCCAGGTGTCCAATGATGTCGATAGCAACCCGTTCAAATGGAGTCCCCACAATTGGCATTTGCCCCATGGGTACTGGGGGAGTCAAGTGCTTAGGTGCTACCCATTGGCACTGGGCACAGGATTTCACATACCTGGTAATGTCAGAGTTCATTCCTGGCCACCAATAGTGGGTTTTTATTCGCTGAATAGTGGCGTTTTGTCCCATATGTCTGCTAAAGGGAAGAGAGTGCCCCATTTCTAAGATCTGGCTTCTGTACTGCGTCGGTACTAGGAGCTGGTTATTCCCCGTGTCCGGGTCGCCCGTTCTACGATACAACATGCCATCCTTAGAAAAGATGTCTCCGTGCTGTTTGGGGTCCTTAGCCATGGGCAGTTTTCTAAAGTAGGGCTCCAGAGTAGGGTCCTTTTGTTGCGCCTCCTTCAGTTCATTCGGCAACAAATTTGGTGCAGGCTCCCTCTCCTTCTTAGTTTGCCCTCTTGTGGTTACCGCTGCCACAATCGGCTCCTTTGGTCTCCCAATAAACACATATCTACATCCCAGGATAACTGGGTAGATGGGATCATCCATAATGTCAGAGTGTATTTCTACCTGTGCGATAGGAAGCGTCCTGGGTGCATCACTCTTGAAAACTCCACATAGTTTGATGGTTTCCTCTGTCTCCTGACCAGGTTTGACTAGGTGTCTGGCGACAATACAATCAAAACTTAATCCTGTGTCAAAAAGACAAGTAGTTGACGTACCGTTCAAAATTACAGTTCCTCGAGTTGAGGGTCGGCCCCCTCAGGTTGAGAATCGCTGACTTTGACTCTACCTTTCGAGGCTGTATGCAAACATCCGATGCGGTTCGGACCGGCTTGTTTTCCCTGATCAGACGTTCCTAGTGTAGGGGTCTTCCCTTTTCCTTGACCTTGGTGGCCGCGCTGCCACGTAGGCTTGGTGGGTTGATCAGAATTGTTATTTTGGGGGTATCGGGTTTTGTAGAATTTCGATTTTTCCTGGGGAGGTCTTTGGGTATTATTATCTCGTTGGCTATACTGCTGAGAAGAATTAGAGGAATAGGATGACTGCTCTAGATTTTGTTTTCGAGATGGCTCATCTGTGGGTTTACGTTTAGTGCTGGGAAGTTTGGCCATTGCATTGCTATAGCGTTCGGCCTTATTGAGGATGTCCTCAAGCCTGACTGCCCCCTGTTCAGCCAAAAATCTACGGGTTTCATTTGACAACGTTGACTTTATCTGTCCCACAAGAACAAGTTCAAGTAGTCCCTCATATGAAAGAGGTAATTCAGATAATTCAATGCACTTTGTCAGATATCCCGTGAGACGTGAAGAGAACTGGGGAAATGTTTCCGTGCTCTCTTTTCGGCTGTTCCTGAACAACTGCAGAAACTTTCGGGTGGTCATCTCAAATTGCTCTAGCAAGGCCTTCTTCAGCATGTCGTAATCATGTTGGTTCGGTCCCAGCTTTGTGTACACGTCATAAGCATTACCTTTCAACGCAGTTGAGAGTTTAAAACTCCAACGGGAACTCTATAACCCATACAGATTGGCGAGCCTCTCGAATTTTTCTAGGAAGCTGTCAATTTTTTCATTGGGGCTAGGAAAAGACTCTAAAGCAAAAGACATCACAGTTAATTGGGCAGATTGAGTGCTGGAGAGATCTATTGTCTGAGACTGGGGTGAAGACGGCTCTCCATTACTGGAAGTAGCAGCACCCCGACTCTCTAGAGCCTTAAGCGCCAATTCGTGCTGTCTCTCCCTCTCTCTATTTCCCTGCGAGCTTGCATCTCCGCCTCAATTTTCTTGTGTTCCACTAGGCGTTCTTTCATTTCTTTCCTATCTGCCCTCTCCTGTGCTTCTCTCCTCTCTCTCTACCTGCCTTCCTCTCAGCTTCTGCTCTCTCCTTCTCTTCTTTCCTCTCAGCTTCTGCTCTACGTTGCTTTGCGTCATATATGTCCAGTTCCTGGTTGACGAACGCGTTTGCGGCTTCTGTGTCTAGTCCTGATTCTTTCGCCTCCAGTCTCAAGATGGATCTCATCTTAATTCTCTCTGCCATTGTTAAAGAATAGGATGTAGTATGACTAGAGAACTAGTAAGAAGAAACCAGAAAGGGAAAAAAACTCAAAGCCGCTACGAGAAAAACACAAGTATAAATTTACTTGTGATACCTCCTACCTTGTACTGTGTTAACTTATCGCTGGTATTATATGTCAATTAAGACACCATACGCAAGCGACTATGCCAGCTTAACTGGTAAATTAAACTTACTTACTTAGTCGTTCCCCTTCTACCGTGAGGTGTAGAGGTTTGGAAGAGAGAGCGCCAGACTATTCTATCGGCTGTCTTCCTCCTGGCCTGGTTCCATTCTAGTCCTCGGTCCTTCAAAGATTGTCTAATGTTGTCCTCCCAGCGGACTCTGGGTCGTCCTCGGGGTCTGGATCCTTGGCTCTTTGTTTCCCATGCTTGTCGTGGTAGCCGATCTTCTCCCATTCTGCAGACATGGCCAAACCATCTTAGTTGGGACTGTTCTTCTTGGGTCTGTAGGGGGTGGCATTTTAGGCCTTGACGTAACGTCTGGTTGCGGACCATGTCTCTTCTTGTTACTTCAACCACCTTCCTCAGATACCTCATTTCTGAGGTTTGGATCTGGCTTTTATGGGTTGTAGTCATTGCCCATGACTCGCATCCATATGTCAAGACTGGGACATAGGTGGAGCGGTATACAGCCATTTTCGTTTTCTTACCAACCTCTCTCTTGCTGAGGAATCCTCTATTTATGGCCTGAAAAAGTCTCCCAGCTGCTGCTTTTCGAGTGGCCATCTCTTCTTTGATGCCTCCCTTTCGGTCTATAATAGCTCCGAGGTATTTAAAGTGGTCGACCTGCTCCAGGACCTGTTCTCCCAGCTTAATCTGATGTCTTCTTTCTTCTCGTGATATCACCATGGATTTTGTTTTAGAGCTGCTTATGACCATCCCTCTCTTCTCCAGCTCTTCCTTCCAGACTTGCAGGTTGGATTGGAGATGTGCCTCTGATTTAGCAATCAGGGCAACATCATCAGCAAATGCCAGCTCTGAAATATAGACCTGTCTCATCTTCCAGTACCCCACTGAATACTTTCTTGTTCTCTCCTTACATGCCTTGATGACATCGTCCATAAGGAGTATGAAGAGGTAAGGTGATAGGATATCACCTTGTCTTACACCAGTGGTGGTCCTGAACTCTTCTGACTTATGGTTTGCTGTCCTCACATAATTTCTGTGGTAAATTAAACACTAGGAAAAAAATCTACTATTACTAACTGCAGAGAAAAATTTATATAAAACAATTTAAAGGAAAATTATTTTTTTTTCCTAAATTTCAATTTCAATTCTCCGCCAACAAAACTCCACCCTCTGAAGTCAATTATGAGATGAGACGTTGTTAACTGGATTTAAAAATCAGAACAAATCGTCTTTAGCTTTAGCTCAACTCTTTAACTTCAAAAAAACCCTTTTGTGACTGTTAAACAATCACGCGATCCCATCAATTATTTTAAAAAATCCTCCAATTTTCTCTGCCAGAAATTAAAAAGGTAACATATTTTATTAACAGTAATTTCCTGCTGCTGTGGAAAGAAACAAACCTGTAATAATTATTAATTGTTGTGTGGAAACCCAAATACTAAAAGGCGTTGTCTAGGGGAAGTAATTACTTTTTAAAAATTATACCCTACCTCACAAAGACAATCACTCACACTCTAGCTAGCGGCGAGCGCCTTATTTATTGTCGTACTCTCTGCAGATGAAGCTCAGAATCCCAGACGAGCTAACCATTTATGCTATTGCATCAAATATAGCTCAAAAATAGCTCAAAATCTCGGACGAGCAAGCCATTTATTGTCGTAAATTTTCCCTAAGAGAATTCTGGTGGATAGTGGTCCCGTTAGATTGTAGAATGATAGTGAAGGCTCTGTGATAGTGAACGGGTTTAGCCAGGATAATAGTAGATTCACAGAGTGCTGGGGAGAGTAAGGACAGACTTTTCACGAAAAATCTGGTCTCTCTATCTACTCCAAAACTCTCCTGGCGAACTTATTATTTGCCAGTCTCCAGACACACACTAGCTATCACACCGATTTGGTGCTTCAAACACACTGACGCACGTGAATACAAACTACGAATATAACAGATATGGGGTAATTTGGGCTTTGGGTATTCCAACACAAATGCTAAAGTTTTATACTTTTATTTATCAAATAAAATCACTCAAACATCTATCAAGTTACAGGCATAAATCATGGTTTACAGAAAATAAAATACAAATGCAAAGATAGGGGGGGTGTTGTGTGAAGATTGATCTCCCTTAAGCCCTTCCCTCTTGTACAGACAAATGAAAAGAACCCAGTCCAAAATGACAGGTAGTTAACAGAAATAGATACGTTAACCCGACAGGGGATTAATCTATCCTGAAAAGAAAAAAAACGTTACACTAGTAGGTAGGGGGATTAAGAAATTTGTCCTTTGATTCTTAACTGGTTTTCCTTCCACTAACAGATTAGGAAGGGGAAATAACAGAGTTAAGAAACCTACTTATAAAGCGAACAATACAAGAAATAAAAATACAAAGTGTCCACCAGGTAAGCAATTAAAATCGCTGCACGTAAATCTCATTCAGTCATGCACGCTTCTGATTGACCAATACACATGTGATAGGGCCGGAAAGACACCCGGCTTACCCCTTCACGGGAAGACACCCCAGCTTCCCCCTTCATTGTGAGTGGCACATTTATCGCCCATACTTTCGATGTGCGCGAAGCATGCTGGGATGTAAAAAGTCTTCAAGATTGATGAAAAGGCCATAATAAAGCCTAATAATTTATTTTGGTGCAAAGTCGTGTGCTATATTTGGTAGTCGTGTGTTATATTTGATAATTGTGTGCCATATCTGTGTTTTCGTGCCTGATAAAGCAAATATCGCGAGTGTCATTTAAGTGGCTAAATTAATCTGCGCAGCGCGGACTAAGTTGAGTGTTTAGGCTTAGTGGTATATATAAAGAAATAGCGAGCCAGCAGCGACCTTTCCTAGTATCAGCCCAGACGAGAGAGCAAACGACTAGGTGACCGGTGTAGGTAGCAGATGGACCAGAGCACGTGAGCTGTAATTCTTAGCGCATTTTGTAGAATTTAGCATTCCTGTTCTATAAGACTGAAATTATACTCAGCACGAGTCTGTTTTAATGTTTAGTGAGTTAAACAGATAGATAGATGTGAAAGTTTAAGAGCGATTATTTCAGTTATCAGAAAGGCAAATATGGTATGAAGCTATTTCACGTGAATTTAGATAATATCAATATGGTAGCAAAAATATCAAGATAGCAGTCGGGAGACCCCGTGGTGATGACTTTAGTTCTAGTTGTTAAGCCAAGAGTAATTTTATTTTATTCTTTGATATTGTAATTAAGTGTATTTCACGATTATTGATTGTTCTACTGTATATCTTTGGTGGGTTACTTTGAGGTGAGAATATATATTTAGATTTCTGGAGAGCGTGCGTAAGGCACGTCGAGACAGGTGTTTCTCTGTTTGCTCCCAGCGGAGCATGGAAACACCAATGCAGCTGGTGTCCATTACAGGCCCACAATAAGCATTTTGATGCGATTGCTGTGGTTGTTTCGGTGACGGTAACGATGTGTTTCGTGTGATGAGTTCCCAACCTCATCAGGGGTCGTATACGACACGCTTGTTACCAGGCGCACCAGTCATGTTCAGAATGCAGTAATGAATATTGAGATGGACCAGCTGCGAGGTGGTGATTTATTCTCATTAAGGACAGTATTTGTTGTACATACAGTTGATTATTATTTAATTATGGCTATGTGAAGGATGGTTTGAGAGCACGTGGGCTCACTTGGAGATATATATTTCTCTTCTCCATTCCTGAGGGAGCATGGGGCCAACAGTGTGGTTTGCCTCCATATGAAGTATTCATATGCTCGGGCTGTAGTGGTTTTGGTAGCAATCTGTGTTACATGGTGAGATTGCCAGCCTCATGCACAACACCATACTAGTCTCATTGGACGACATGCATGTGTGTGTGATAGCTGAGTGTGTGCTCTTGCAGTAGTGGTTTTGGAAGCAATCTGTTACACGGTGAGGTTGCCAGCCTCATGCACAACACCATACTAGTCTCATTGACGACATGCATGAGTATGTGTGTGTGATAGTTGAGTGTGCCCTTGCAGTGGTGGTTTCGGTAGCAATCTGTGTTACATGGTGAGATTGCCAGCCTCATGCACAACACCGTACTAGTCTCATTGGACGACATGCATGAGTGTGTGTGTGTGTGTGTATATGATAGCTGAGTGTGTGCTCTTGCAGTAGTGGTTTCGGTAGCAATCTATGTTACATGGTGAGATTGCCAGCCTCATGCACAACACCTTACTAGTCGCATTGGACGACACGCATGAGTGTTTGCATGTGTGATAGTTGAGGGTGTCAGGTGACGTGGAAGGACTGTTTGGCAGGTGAGAGTATTATTATTTAACTATTATGATTTTACCCAGTCGTTGCTTTGCTTCTTCAGGATTAGCAACTGAGCACTAGCTGGGTGTTTTGTTTGTTTAGTGTTTGGTTTGTTTAATGTTTGCTTCTGTGTGCTCTTAGTCACTGAATGGGTTGTAAAAATAAATACAGCCCCTGCCTCTAGAATCAAGAGTTTTATTGTTGAATCGGGTCGGTTGCGAGTGTGAAAAGAGAGTGATCAAATATCACAACATCATCATCACCATCTCACCCCACCCTATCACAATTGGCGTTGTCGACAGGATAAGGCAGACAGCGACACTGAGCAAACAGCAAACGAACAAATATTGTAAACACTCAGCGGTGCGGTATTGCAGCAAGATGGCCACAAGGAGCACACGTGCTACGAGCAAAGGGGAGCATGAGGATGCAGATCCAACACAAGTGGTCGGTGCATCAGTGGTGCAAACTGAGGGATCAGTAGCAGGTCCACTGCCCCAGGCAGAACACGGATGGTACATGTTGGTGTCAACCCACAAGAAAGTGAGAACTTTTGGAGAACGCACAGGGCCAAACGCGGAGGACTATGCAAGGGAGGTTAGAGCTGCGTGGAGGTCCGGCTACATGAGTAAGGAGGACCAAACTGATGCGATCCTCGACAGTGTGACCCCAGTTGTCCACAGGGAGCTGCGGATACAAGTAAGAGACAATGACCCGGAGGCAATGCTTCAGGCTATACTCAGGGTGTATGGAGAATATAGGAGCACCCAAGAACTAATGGCGCTATTTTATTACAGCATACCAAGGGCCACGGGAATCGGTGCGTGAGTTTGCCCATAGGCTGCATGAGATATATGAGCAGGCAGCAGGGCCGCAGGAGAAAGCCAATGGTGTCAAGCTTGACAAAACAGTGCTAAGGGACCAGTTTGTTGCCAGTCTAAGGGACGACTTGACGTGGAGAATGATGGAGGACAGGGTCCGGCACGAGCCTGCAGTATCATTTGTGTCCATAAGAGATGATGCTCTGAGATGGACTGGGAGTGGTCAAACAGCAAGAGCTGGGATAGCCACAGTCACAGCATCCGACGAAGAAATGGCACCCAGGTCACATGAAGGAAACGCCGAAGTGGAGCAACTCAGAGCAGAGGTCGCACAGCTGAAGCGCCAGATGGCTAGAAAATAGACCACGATTGAAAACGTTTGTGGAAAAACACCAGGACGTCTTCGCACTCAATGACATGGAATTAGGCAGAACAAACACTGTCACAATGGACATACAAACCACAACAGAGGAGCCAATACATCTCAAACCCTACCATAAGCCTTTGAAAAACAGAGAACTGGTGGAAAGGTCTATAAATGAAATGCTACAGGCAGGAATCATCGAAAGATCCCGATCCCAATGGTCCTCCCCCATAGTGATAGTATCGAAGAAAGATGGTTCCAGTCGCTTTTGCTGCGACTACCGTGCCCTGAACAAAATCACAAAAGTCATTTCTTACCCCCTGCCCAGAATAGACGATCTACTTGCAATGTTGGGAAAGTCTACCTACTTCACCACACTGGATGCAAGGTCAGGCTTTTGGTGCATCCCCATGACACCTGAGGCAAAACAGAAATCCCCATTCTGTTCGCACATCGGTAGTTTCTCTTGGAATGTAATGCCATTTGGTCTAAAAGGATCGCCAGCAACATATATGTCACTCATGGACGAAGTGTTAAAGGGTTTACAACCATTCGCCCTAGCATATATAGACGATATACTGATACATACCGCAGGCACAATAGAAGACCACCTTCGCAAGGTAGAAATAGTCCTCGATAGACTCAGGCATCACCAAATAAAGTTAAAACTTTCGAAGTGTGAGTTTCTAGAGACAGAAACAAAATATTTAGGCTTCGTCATCAATAGAGATGGTATCAGACCAGACGAAGACAAAGTTAAGGCCATAAGAGAGATGCCTAGCCCCAAGACAGTCAAGCAAACACGCACTTTTATCGGTTCCATGGGATACTATAGGCGCCATATCATACATTTCTCGCAAACAGCTGAGCCATTGATAGCCCTTACCCGCAAGTATGCACGATTTAGATGGACAGAAGAGTGCCAGAAATTGTTTGAATATCTAAAAAAATGCCCTAACCACCATCCCGCTTCTTGGACATCCAGACATTTCTCAGCCCATGATACTATACACCGATGCCTCGGATAACGCAATCGGTGCATGTTTGGTACAACCAGTACTAGAAGATGAAACACCCATCCTACCAAACATCCCCAATGAGAAACCCATTGCATTACTATCCCACGCATTGTCAAAGTCACAGAAACGGTGGACCACCACTGAGAAAGAAGCATATGCCATTCACTATGCAGTACAGAAATTGGACTTTTATGTCAGAGGAACTAAACTCATTATACGAACTGATCATCAACCTTTAGTTAACTGGCTCACCAAAACACAAGAACAGCCTAAGAAGTTACAGACATGGTCCATGAATTTGCAGTCCTATGACACCACTATCGAATATATCCCTGGTACGTTAAACACCTGTGCAGATCTCCTATCTAGAATTAAATATGATGATGAAACTGAAGCGAAAACAAATACAGTCAAAAATGATTGCACATCCTCAGAGATTGACGATAATGCTAAAGAAATTAATGAAATTACTTCATCAGGTCAAAGAAGTACTTCAGATTCTGCCACTCAAGCGGAAGAAGAAGATGTGATGTTATTTTTCGCTTAGTCAAGATAAAAAGTTTTACTATGCTGATACTGACATGAGAATAGAACAAGCAAAAGATGCAGAAATTGTCCAGCTGCTCTCACATACATAAAGAAAAACCACCCAACAAAATTACAGTAAAGATTTTACAGTACACAAAACAGTAACTCACAGCCCAACATTAATTACATAAATAATTGCTAAATTATAGGCTAGTACACCATGGCACAGGAAAGTGGAGCTCTATATTATATTATCGATCATAAACAAGAAGGGACGACACTAAGAAAAGTCATTCCAGCATAATTACTTAATTGAAATGTTAATATAAAATGCATATAATCCCAGAAGTACTGCTACAGTTCCATGATAACAACGGGCACATGGGAAGAGACAAAACAATTGATGTCATAAAGAGAAGGTATTATTGGCAAACCATGTACAAAGACATTACAGAGTACGTGGCCACCTGCAGAACATGTAAATTGTGGCAAATGGCAGAAATGAATGCATGCATGCCACCCTACATGATATTATTAGCAAATATATCAAGGGGAACCACCAATACTGGGACCTATACATTAACCAAGCTCTTGAAGCCATCCGAGTAAACCTGAACGATACCACAGGGATGTCACCATTTTACATGCTGTACGGAAGGGAGCCAAACTTTCCTTTAGACAACCTCCTTCGTCCACAGCGGAAATATATGGGAGAAGACCCCATAGAAATAATTCTTAAAGAAAAGCAAAAAGCTCACCAGATTGCACACCGTAATACGCAGAAGGCATTTCACAAAAAGCAGAAACAACATGATAAATCAGCCAAGCTACCAACGTTCAAAATAGGAGACAGAGTATACTACAAGAAACATGTCCACAGATCAAAATTCGACGACCGATGGTTAGATGGATACAAAATTACAGAGCAAACAACGCCTGTAAACGTCATTATCTGGAATGAAGAGAAAAACCATAGAACAAAAGCTCATGCAAAACAACTCAGAATCGATAATCACAGACCCATTACACCTCTGACTACAACTACCAGACCAGTCAGAAAAGCCACTCTACATTATAATCCATCCAGTACAGATTCGACGGACTTATCAGAGTCAGAGACAACAGACTCTGAATTCTACCAGTATGACCACGCACCCAGACCACCCACTGATGAAATACATCGAGCAAGACAACAACGAGACTCGTCCAAGAGCGAAGAAGATATCCCGCAGGCAGAATTGCGTAATCGACTCCAAGACAGAGACCTGCATATTAGAAATGAAGAAATCATGCCTCAAACTTCAAGAGATGACAATACCAAGTCAACGTTTATCCACACTCAAACTTACTCCTGCAGTGAGCATTCGTCAGTCGATACGTACCACACTCCCAGTTCAGGCAGCTCCAGTTGGAATACTAGTGACAACCAAATACTGCTATACCAAAAGAACAGGGTTGGTCGTTCCGAACAATCAGATCCTGAAGAAACCATCCCCAAGCAGTTTGTTGAACCATATACCACCAATCTTTATGGAGACGAAACATAACAAGAAATGAGAGAAAACAGTGTCAACCCCAGTGCAGTTTCGTCAGACCCCAACGAACAAAATGACAGAGAAATGGTGGAAGTATATGAACGAGAAACAGACATTGATTTACCAGACACAGCCAGTACTATTGAAACTAGTGATGCGGATAGCACCTTATTTGTACCAGTCAGCTCCAGTGTCAAACGCGCCTATAAAACAGAGGCTGATGACTCACCTCCTGTCACCAAGATTCCTCGTATGCCGCAGAACCATATCAGACGAAAAATTTTGAAGAAACGTAGGCATGTTTCGAAATCAAGCCAAAAGGTACTAGCCACACATCCCCAGTCGGTACCATTTTCTTCAGTTTACCACCAACCTGTCAAAAGCAACAGTGTGCAAATTACTGGGCCCACTGTAAACAGTGTTAACGTACCGCAGAACCAGGTCAGACGAAAAATCAAGGCGAAACATATACCTACTTCCAAATCAAAAGATGTAACTGCCGCACATCCCCAACCTACAGTGCAATCATCACCGCATTCGTTGATGTCCTCAGCGCCCCAACAACGAACAGTCAATATTGTATCACCTATTGCACCCACGGTTGCTCAATATGATGCTCGCCTAACCAGTCGGGACGTTGCAAGGTTAGAGATGGCAGAGAAACTGAAGGAACTAGCGAAGCTGTTCTGAAAAACATGCCCAAGTGTTATGTGCATGCCATTCCATGCACGGTCTACGCAAAAGTGTAATTAATGTTCTAACTATCTCATGTACTTTCTTTTCAGACTGAGTTCACAATAACGATCCCAAACCAGATGAACTAGGTGCAGAATGAGATGTCAAAGCCAAACCCAACAAGTTGTTCCCCGGACATAATCTTATTAATCACCAGAGTGCCTCAAGAACAGCCCACAGATGATTCTAATTAGACATTTTATGGGTTTGTGAAATAAAAATGACACAAAAGATACAATGTTACTTGTTTACAGACACACCTAATAGTCACAGACAGTTTTTTGATGTTTAGAATGTTAACTTACACAACCTCACTTATAGCACATGTGTCCCACTGATTCTGTTGTAACATTGATCTACACTTTTGTAACTGATCATATTCCACGCTTCATTCACTAGACTTCTTGTCCTTACAGCTCCAGAGCCCAGTGATTCATTTTCCATGCATCTTAGCGCACATTCATGCAGGCACCTTGCACAAATAATTTTCTTCTTACCTGATACTAATATCTTTGTTCCCAATTATCTTAACTCATCTATTATCTATCACTTCGATCCATCACACTGACCCCACTATGACATCTGTAATTATTATTGCATGCTATCCTATTTTCTCCTCAGGTTTAATTATTTTAGCATGTTCACAAAAATTTGTTTAAAATTATTACATTTTACACAAGAAATTGTATATCCAACATTTAACTCACTATTGAAGATTTTCCTCACTCCACTATCATACCTCCTTAACTTACTATTTTCCTTTCCACTATTTTGAGACGACATTCTAGACTTATGAGCTTTTCTATCCAAATCATTTTCCATCCCTTCGAATTACAATAATGTTGTAATCAGGAGATCTTAAATTTTCCCCTATCTATCAAGAACTTACAGTACCCTCTCCTCACTCCTTATTGACAGCAGCTACTACTATGTAAATTCTTTTCTGACCTTAACTATTGCATGCAGCCCTATTGTTTAGGATTGGTAGTATCTCTGGTGTTTAGTAAACTGATTATTATCATTCTCCTGTAATTGTGATACATTGACAGAAAAGAATTGAAATTTTGATATATTGAAAAGAAAAAAAATTTGCAAACCAGAAAAGATGAACAAAACAGAAAATGCAAAGAAAAGAAATCAAACAGAAAAGAAATGAAATTGAATAATGAAAAGAGAAAAGACATAAAAGAAAAAATGAAAAGAGACAAGACATAAAAGAAAAAAGAAAAAGAGAACACATTTTGAATGTTTTTATAGGATATGTTATATGTTTATATGCCACCCTCACACATTTTAATGACACTATAGGCCAATGCCATATAACATTGACTGCACTGATGTTAGCAGCTGATATAGAAGAAAAGAAAAAAAATAAATCACATCAGAGTGAGCAACTAGTTTTTGCTCATACTGCCTAGGCCAGTCATACCCCCTACCAGCATGATCTCTGATACTCCAGCAGTATTTTGTTGATACTGCCTATGACAAGTACCCCAATGACATTTGCGCATGCTGATTTTTTGCAAATGGAAAAATCCTTTGAGAGCATTTGTATATGCTGACCCCAGATTGAACAAATTGCAACTATTTGTTGATGCTGCCTTTGCCCCATGTTAAAAATAGCATTTGCACATGCTGACTTAGCAAATGAAATACCCTTCTGTAGCATTTGTATATGCTGACCCCACATTGAACACCCCATTACCGGATGATACCACTGATGTCCTATTTAAGGAAGAAGCAACTGTTTAGTGATGATGAAGATGCCATTTTCTATTATGGTGAAACTTTATGTTGACACAACTAATGTTTTGTTGTGCGGTTTATGCACTAATGCCCACATTGGAATGGGATAATGAATAATTTGAGGTTGTTATGAAATAACAGAGAAAATAATTGAAATTTTCTGGAATCTATGAACATAGAACAAATCAGAGGAATATGATTGCTGCATATGAGAACCATAAATGTATGGATTATCATTGGACAAGAGACACAAATGAATTATGATAATCCTATGGAACCAAAGGTGTTAAAGACACAATGGAGATTAAAAAAAAAAAAAAAATTGAATGCTGATGCACCCAGAAAATAATGGAACTATACGAGATTTGGATCACCCATAGACAAAGGTTATACAAATGGAGTATGCATATCCCATGGAACCACAGAGGTTATGGACAAAATAATGGAATGAAATGATTATATATTATATATAAGAGACAAGAGATTGTGTAATATCTCCACATTTTAGGAGAAGAAAATTTTTCATACGTTTGCCACTTGCCTTATATTGTGAACCTGATTATAATAAGATAGAATGCACATGAATATTGCTTGCTAATGGTTATCTTTGAAATGGTTATGGTATTTTAAATTAAATAATAAAACAAACCAGAGGATTGAAATATGATTGAGACATTGTGACAATACTGAGATTGGATTGCCCTTATGATATACGGACCAAAAACAATGTAACCCCACGGACTGACGTATCATGGATCCATATACAATGGATGGATATAAAATTATAAAAGAATACCTAGATTGGACATCTATATTGCTGAATCACGGATTACCATTGGAATACATGTACCCTCATGCCCCATAATAATAATTAACTTAAATTATTGTGAATTTAAGAAAATAAATTGATCATCTGGTTGTAGCAGCAGATATTATAAACACCATATAGTTCTGAAAAACCTTCGACCTGCGAAGGCAGAACTGGTGTTGACAATGCAAATAATGTAATATAAAATATTTTTGTTGTATACTGTTACAGAATTGAGACATTTGAGTTGATGGTTATATATATGATTGTATGATGTGTTGTTGAGAAATATTGACAGATACAACCCATAAGGTTCACTAAGGATGTATTACTAGTGATAACAGGAGAACTAGACAGGATCCCCATAGCATGGAAGTTTGGAACAACATAAATGATACATTGAACTAAAAAGAACAAAAGAAGAAAAATGTTACACTATACCCATGGAACCAGAGATCAGTAAGGATACATAGTAGCCAGAGTGCCAAGAACCTTGTCTTGACAGAAAAAATAGGAATATTAAAAATTTATTTCAATGACATGTTGTAAACATATTGTGTTGATGATTGATTGAATACGTTGATGTATAATAATTGCAACAAAGTTAGTGCAAAGTTGATTTTTGAAAAAGACTAGTAATAAATAATAATTGTAAGATATGGCTCACATAAGAGAATAACAATGACAGAAAACAAGCAAGAAAAAGAAAGATTTCAAACAATTAGAAATGGCTGAGTCATAAATGGACAGAATCATGGAGCCACATGGAACGAATATTTGACTTGGAACGAATTTATACACTTACCATTTGGAAAATGTCAAATACAGGAAACATTCAGACACAAATAAATAAGAATAAGCCATGAGGTTTTAATGTTTTATTGTGTAAAATATGATTGCATGTTAACATGTTATGGTTACATTATAATTTAGAAATCTTCACCCATATGCCTGGCGATGTTTTTTTTTATAATAACAATGAGCAACTACATCATTTACTAGAAAATAAAACATGATGGATAACCAAGGAAGGATAAACTGATTTATGGAAAGAAGATCAACATGACAATAAGGATGTGGACACCTTCAAAATCTCTATGAATAAAGTGTAAAATACTTGGAAACTAAATAAATAAATTACACCCATGATTATGGAACATCAGGAAGAAAATAACTTCAATATTTTTAGGGTACTTAAAGCCTTGGGATATGGAACCAATGACAGGAACAGAAATGATGTTACACCCTGCTCCCCGCAATGACAAATAATATGTTGTCAACATGCATTTAGATTATGATAAGGCAATTAAGTTCTGCAAATAAGATATTTTATTGTTCAAGTTTCCCAATGTTGCCACTCGTCACAATTTTTGAGTGATGACCTTATGGATGTTTTGAAAATTTGTTGGCCAGTGTTGCCAATTGGTAAATTTGATGAAATAAGGTTGTGATATGAAAGATGATATAAAATTTTTGGAGATGATGTCCATCAATAAGGCCCCTTTATAGACGACAGTCCCATATAGACATAGGAGCTCAGATGTAGGAATTTCGTTAAATTTTCTCGAAAAATTTTTGGACTTAGAAATTTTTTTTTGAACTTGAAAATTTTTTGAAAATATTTTTGGACTTAGAAATTTTTTGGGATGATTTTTGTTATTGATAGTACTCAAATGTCTCCCTACAGGATACATTTGCAGAGCCCCAGGATCTGTATGTGACAGTGAGTGTGTCACTTTAGGAATAATCCCTTCTAACTAATACAGACTATAGCTTGGGGGATAGAAAAGTGTTAAAACTAAACCGTAAAGTTATGTTTGAAACAGATCATGATAGTAACAGTGTAGATAAATTTATTGTCCAATCGTGAGATGAATAAAGATCACGCAACGCTGACCTAAATTTGAGCTGAACCCAAGCGGGCTTACCCAGCCAAAAGTCAGTTGCAGACAAGTAGCCGAAAGTGACCAGATGTACTGGCCTTATGCTGTAGTTGAGAATTGTTCACAATGGAAATAATGAAGTTTTTATTCTATCTATTGAAGATAAAGTATTCCTCTTTCACAGTGTTTTAAACTTTGTGGTGCATTAATTCAATTCAGGATGACACTGTAAGTAGTTCAATACACATGCCTTAAAATGCTTTTGCCATGTCAAGTCAGACTAGCTCGTACAGATCTAGAAGGAAAAGATATGGCTGTACGATCGCTTTATGAACAATGCTTAGAAATGAAAAATTAATGCAGAAACACTGACAGTTTCCCTAATATCAAAGCCTTTTTGTAAATTGTGAGCACATGAATGAATCGCTCATAGAAAACTGCCAGTATCTCATACCCCGCACACAACAAGGGGACAAAATGGTTGAAGGAGAAGATTTTATAGGAGTTGAAAACAGAATGACCCATATGAAGCCTAACAACATGTTGCAATATGGAGAGGAATATGATTAACTGATGAAACAATGCATGCATGATATCATGTTTCACACTTTCTTGTGAAAACTTGTTGTAAATAAAGAAACTTTGTATTTTTGGATCAAGGATAGTTGGTCTCTTGATTTGCCTTGCTTTGGAATTTGCCTAAGAAAGGGAAAGAAGAATGTTTGTTGAAAAATAATAAAATAATGAACCATAACTGCTCTAAAATATTACACCTTAGAGGATCATCCTAGAACCTGTTGAAACCTTAAGTCTGTTTGAGAGAAAGCTCCATCTCTAGCGCATAAGCTAGTCTATCAACTCGTCTCTCTGTACAAACATAAATTAAAAAAACATAATCCAATCAGGAGATATGTTAAAAGTCTAACATAAATTAAAACATATCTTCAAATCAGGAGATATGTAAAAGCCTAAGATAAACAAGACCACATCATTCAATCAAGAGATATGTAAAAGCCTAACATAAACAAGACCACATCATCCAATCAGGAGATATGTAAAAGCCTAACACAGGATTCATAGCAAATTTCTTCAAGCATTTTCCAGGCTTTTTCCAGGTCCAGCACGTGATTTTCAAGGATGGGAAACTCTAATATTTTCCTCTTCTAATTTTCTCAGATATAATTATCACTTTGCTGATCAGCAATCCGGAGCATTACCGTCTCCCATTACCAAGGGTGTTTGCAGATTTCTTTAAAAAGAACTTTTCTTTTTTTTTTTTAAATTCATAAAAGATTAAAAAACAGACATCTTTTCCAAGTTTTTAGTGAATTTGTTCAACATCAGCGCAATAAAATGTTAGTGACATGGATGGTAATGAATAAAATAAGCTTGAATGCTGTATTGATTTAACGATTAACCACGTATATCAACATAAAAGGCTAATAAAATTGGAATAAAATGTTTAAAAAAAACTGTATTTTTCGTGTTTGTCTTTTTTGAATGTATTCTGCGTCTGTGGCATCTGACAATGAGCGTTTGTAAATGTTTGAGTAGTTAAGTACCTCTAGTTGGAGTCTGAGCTGCTTTTTTCATTAACTGGGGTTGAAGTTGTAGCTGTAGGTCTCTGCAAGAGTCTTTGTCAACGATCCACGTTGATAATCCTTGACTGTGTGGTATAACTTGAAGCAGGGTATCAGGCATAGAGGTACATTGCAATCTGGGCAGTACATGCAAGTCTGGCTTCTGTTCCCTGCAGCCTTACACACTTTACAGTCTGGTTTGTACCTTGTCCTTTCATATTTATCAATGAAGTGGTGCTCAGTAAGTCGTGTTGTTGTGACCTGTGGTTTTCAAGGTGTTACATTGCGTCGAAGAATAGCAGGTTCAATAAGTCATACTGACATCCTGATCTTCGCTTTGATCTTTTTTTGTAGAGTTGGCAGTGTTGTAGGTTATGTGCCCATTGACCAGGGCAGTTTCAACTAAGAAATAATATAAAAATAGGATCTGTGTGGGTAGGGGTAGCTTGCACCTAGTTGGCTGAAGTTTCCACACCTCCCATACTTTTGCTGTATTTTTCTGCAAGCACTAGCTTCTGAATTGTTCTGCCCTAAAGAATTTGTCTTTCTAACTGTCTTGTTTATATTATCATTGGAGTGAACAGTGGATATAAGGTTAAATCTTTTCGTATCATGCCAGGTGACTGTCGGCATGCCTTATCTTCTGTCGCACAAAACACAGGATGATTTGTCTTTTTCAATTTGAGTTGTTTTTTCTTCAGTGCTACAGGAAAATGCTTCCTATTTTCCGCTACTGTTCCAAATGCACCAATCTGAATTTCAGGTCTTGAAATAAAGCTGAAGGCTGAATCAAAACTACCACAGAAGAGAATATGTCCCTTGTTGCGTATGAAATTTGAATTAAAACTATGGTGACTTTTCACTGAAAAAAAAAGAGTCCAAATAATCTCAGCTCGCAAGAGTTTTTTCCTTGGTCACAAATGATGTCACATCTGTAGGTCTCCTAGTAGTGTTAGTTTAAAAAAAAAAAAAAAAAAAGGAACACAAATAACTTATGAGTAGGCCTAAGCTATGTATATTTACCAATTCAAAATTCTAAACGCATACATAATACATTCAAACAATATTTATCTAGAACAAAAGGTAATATATACAGTAATTGGGAGGGTAATACTTATGATAAGTGAAATCTATTAAATATCTAACTGGAGACCTTTACACACCCCCCCATCTTTACTATTTTAGTTGGGTTTTGTTTCGTTTGTTTAATGTTTAGATTTTTTTTAAAAATTTAATTTAATTTTTTTTTTTTTAATTTTAAATAACATAGGCCTATCCACAAAATTGCTGATTTTCATTTATCCTAATTACAGTGATTTGACAGATGTGATGCCACTTTCGTGTATCAGCGGTTATTCATGTTATCTGAAACTGAAAACATGTAGGCCTAGGCCTATCCTAATTAGCCTATAACCCTTCAGAGGTAGAACGGGATAAGTCTTTTCATCATAAATATAATTAAAAAAGCATTCAAAATATATTTATTTCCAAAAACTGTGGTGAAATGAACAGTGGGACATGGGTCTGATAACAGGGTAGGCTATAGGATATGGAATCGCCATCAATTTCTATTCCTGACCATCTTAAACTGTGTCAAATATATTCCCGTATGCAGAGGTAAACCAAGAAATTTCGTTCAAACGCTTGCCTATAGGCTAATTTTGGCCATGGTTAAAAATTAAACTGTAAATAGGCCTACATTGTAAATACAGACGCAAGTACAGTAGGTCTATCTATAAACTGGACTTATTTAAATAGGTTTTATAAATGAGATAAATGAATTTATTACTTACGACGAGTGTTAAAAATAAATCTGCGTTTATGTCGTTAACGCAAAGCGCCGAAAACTTCTGGAAATGGATTTAATGCGCAAAGGGAAGTAAAAATTGTATGGTAACTTTGCACAAAGGGAAGTAAAAATTGTACGGTAACTTTACAATTTTTACTTCCCTTTGCGCACTTTCATTTCCAGAAGTTTTCGTTTTCGGTGCTTTGCGTTAATGGCGTAAACGCAGATTTATTTTTAGACTCGTCGCGTCTGTTGTTGCGAAAAATACCATCAATAACCAAAAAATGGACACAAAGTAACGAACTTTCGATTTCTTATTATTTTTCAAGGTCCGATGCGGAAAATTCAAGGCTTTTAGCCATTTTTCCAGGCTTTTCAAGGCCTGGAATTTTTTTTTTCGTTTTCCAGGTTTTTCAAGGTTTTTCCAGGTCGCTACGAACCCTGCTAACATAAACAAGACCACATATTTCAATCAGGAGATATGTAAATGCCTAACATAAACAAGACCACATATTTCAATTAGGAGATATGTAAAAGCCTAAGATAAACAAGACCACATCATCCAATCAGGAGATATGTAAAAGCCTAACATAAACAAGACCACATATTTTAATTAGGAGATATGTAAAAGCCTAACATAAACAAGACCACATATTTCAATTAGGAGATATGTAAAAGCCTAACATAAACAAGACCACATATTTCAATGAGGAGATATGTAAAAGCCTAACATAAACAAGACCACATATTTCAATCAGGAGATATGTAAAAGCCTAACATAAACAAGACCACATATTTCAATCAGAAGATATGTAAAAGCCTAACATAAACAAGACCACATATTTCAATTAGGAGATATGTAAAAGCCTAACATAAACAAGACCACATATTTCAATTAGGAGATATGTAAAAGCCTAAGATAAACAAGACCACATCATCCAATCAGGAGATATGTAAAAGCCTAACATAAACAAGACCACATATTTCAATTAGGAGATATGTAAAAGCCTAACATAAACAAGACCACATATTTCAATTAGGAGATATGTAAAAGCCTAACATAAACAAGACCACATATTTCAATTAGGAGATATGTAAAAGCCTAACATAAACAAGACCACATATTTCAATCAGGAGATATGTAAAAGCCTAACATAAACAAGACCACATATTTCAATCAGGAGATATGTAAAAGCCTAACATAAACAAGACCACATATTTTCAATTAGGAGATATGTAAAAGCCTAACATAAACAAGACCACATATTTCAATTAGGAGATATGTAAAAGCCTAACATAAACAAGACCACATATTTCAATCAGGAGATATGTAAAAGCCTAACATAAACAAGACCACATATTTCAATTAGGAGATATGTAAAAGCCTAACATAAACAAGACCACATATTTCAATTAGGAGATATGTAAAAGCCTAACATAAACAAGACCACATATTTCAATCAGGAGATATGTAAAAGCCTAACATAAACAAGACCACATATTTCAATCAGGAGATATGTAAAAGCCTAACATAAACAAGACCACATATTTCAATTAGGAGATATGTAAAAGCCTAACATAAACAAGACCACATATTTCAATCAGGAGATATGTAAAAGCCTAACATAAACAAGACCACATATTTCAATCAGGAGATATGTAAAAGCCTAACATAAACAAGACCACATATTTCAATTAGGAGATATGTAAAAGCCTAACATAAATAAGACCACATCATCCAATCAGGAGACATGTAAAAGCCTAACATAAACAAGACCATATCATTAAATCAGGAGATATGTAAAAGCCTAACATAAACAAGACCACATCATCCAATCAGGAGATATGTTAAGAGTTTAACATAAATGAGAACACATCATCTAATCAGAAGATATGTTAGAGTATGACTATCATAAATGAAAACACATCATCCAATCAGGAGATAAGTGAAAGTCTGACTATCATAAAAGAAAACACATCATCCAATCAGAAGAAATTTTAAAATCTGTAACAGAAAACATACAGTAAAATCAGACGACATGCTACAATTTGTCTTACAGAAGCAGAAACAACACAGCCACCAACAAAAAGATACATTAAAGTCTGTCTATCAGAGGTGAAAATACATCATCCAATCAGAAGAAACATCCTCTAGCAGACTTTAGAGGTGCAGAGTTCATAAAGCAGACAAACCTTGTTGTGCTCGCCCCATTCCTCCAGTACCTTGACCTGCCAAGTTCTGCAAGGCATTGATTGGATCTTGGTCTTGACCTGGCATTGGACCCTGAGTTCTCATTCCTGCAGCCATTCCGGCTTGACCAAGGTTTTGGGGTACCATACCGGGCTGACCCATTTTCTTGTCTTTGCCTGAAAATGCAAAAACAAAGGAACAGCTAAAACATTAAAAATGAAAATAATCGGCAGTAAATTTATTTTTTTTACATAAAGCTCAACAAAAACACGTGGCTTGTAGATTGATATTTCTAACTGAAATCTTAGTTGTTCCTCTTCTATCCTAGGGTATACAGGTTTGTCAGACGAGCACCATACTGTCCTATCTGCTCTAACTGAAATCAATGAATAAAAACATATGGGAGTTAACCAACAAGCAGAGCATCTATAACATTTTCAACAACAGCTATGTTACACTATAAAAACTCTTGATCTGGGGAGAAAAAAATGATAATACGTCTTACTAGGACAAAAGGTGAGGAAAAAAAAAACCTATTCTGCAGCCACGCAAAAAACAGAAAGCACCTGTCCCTGACGAAGGCCTTGTGGCTGCAATGTTGGTTTTTTTTCCCTTGTATTTTGTCCTAGTAAGACGTATTACCTCCTTCTCCCCACCCCCACTCCATCGTATTGCACCGTCTTACTGCATGCCTCTTCATTTCCTTATACAAATTCTTCAGTGATAAGATTTATAATCGTTTACATCATACCTTAGACCTAAGTGTCTTTTATATTTGGACATGCGCCCTAATATAACCGATTAGGTTGAACTGAACGCGCCTCGCCTAAACGAGGCAAAACTTTAAAAAAAAAAAAAAAATCATCACTAATAAGATTATATAAACTAATCATTAATAAATCTACAGAAACTCCTTAATGATAAATACGAGGGAAGGTCAAAAAGTAATGCCTCCTATTTTTTTAATGTATGTAAATACTGCATCGGTGTGCAATTTGTAAATTTAGCAGGATTCCTCAAACACTCTTCTGCACTGTATAGCATTACCAACCTGTTTCAGTAACAGGTGGCACCACTGTAACAGTTTAAAAATGGCTGCCAAAGTCGTTCGGTTAAAACAACGTTATGTCATAGAATTCCTCAATGCTTAAGGCGAGACCCAAATTCGCACCCATGAACGTTTGAAGAATGTTTATGGAGATTCAACAGTGGATGTTAGCACTCCGACGTTGGGTACATTGTTGTGACGAAGCTGAAGTAGGTCAATCCTCAATGGCTGACGCAAAGCGTACTGGCCGTCCGTCTACCGCAGTGACTCCACACAACATTCATCGAGTTGATGGCATCATTCGTGGTGACCGTCGGGTAACACTGGATGAACTTTCTTCCATGTTGTCCATTAGTAAAGGCAGTGTCCAGAACATCATTAAAGACCTGGGTTATTCAAAAGTTTGTGCACTGTGGGTACCCAGAATGTTGACAGACAGACATAATGAAACAAAGAAAACCATAGCCATCAACCTCCTGCACCGTTACGAAATTGAAGGAGAAAAGTTTTTATCGAATATGTTGACAGGTGATGAGACTTGGGTTCATTTTTGTTAAACCAGAATCCAAGTAACTTTGAAGAAGCTTAGAGGTCGTCTTCGGCGACTTTACCCATTAAAAGGTCAGAGAACTGCACTACTGTTGCACGATAATGCCACGCCACACACCGCTAAACGCACCATTGATGCGATTGCAGAATTTGGCTGGACATTATTACCACATTCCCCCTTACAGTCCCGATCTTGCACCTTCTGACTTCCTTCTGTTTGGACCACTGAAAGAAGATCTTCACGGACATCACTTTGAGGACACCGAGACCCTTAAAGGCGCCGTACGCCAGTGGTTTAGGAAAAAGGATAAACATTTTTACCGTGCGGGGATACATGCTCTTGTGAGAAGATAGAAAAAAACTGTAAAAAAGAACGGAGCCTACATTGAGAAATAAATTTTTGAAGTTCAGACTTGGGGCTACATTTCAATGTGAATTTTATCTATTTTCTTGCCTATTGAATGAAATTAAAAATTACGAGGCATTACTTTTTGACCGTCCCTCGTATATACAAACTCATCACTGATAAGATTATATAAACTGATTATTAATAAATCTACAGACCTTAATGATAAAGATATACAAACTCATCACTGATAAGATTATATAAACTGATCATTAATAAATCTACAGAAACTCCTTAATGATAAATATATACAAACTCATCACTGATAAGATTATATAAACTGATCATTAATAAATCTACAGACCTTAATGATAAAGATATACAAACTCATCACTGATAAGATTATATAAACTGATCATTAATAAATCTACAGAAACTCCTTAATGATAAATATATACAAACTCATCACTGATAAGATTATATAAAATGATCATTAATAATCCTACAGAAACTCATTAGTGATAAAACTACAAAAACTTATCACCGATAAGATTATAACTCAAAGAGCAGAGTCAGGCACCCATTTACAGCTGGGTAGAATAGAGCGTGTTGGTACTGTGATTTGAACCCTGCACCTTTGCCGCAAGAGACCAGTGCTCTAAACGCTGTAGGACACCATTGAGACAATTGTTCATTGTTTGACCGATTCTTTCAGCAGAGAGTCTTATGGCAGGACTTTTTATTCCATTTTCTTCTTTTGATTTTTGTTGATTGTTGAATTTCTTGTATTTATTAATTCTTATTTTTTTTGGTTTTGTAGTTAGATCGGCTACCACGACAAGCATGGGAAACAAAGAGCCAAGGATCCAGACCCCGAGGACGACCCAGAGTCTGCTGGGAAGACAACATTAGACAATCTTTGAAGGACCGAGGACTAGAATGGAACCAGGCCAGGAGGAAGACAGCCAATAGGATAGTCTGGCGCTCTCTCTTCCAAACCTCTACACCTCACGGTAGAAGGGGAACGACTAAGTAAGTAAGTAAGTAAGGTTTTGTAGTTTCTTTGCTTTATTATTGCTCTTCATCTGTGGTTATATATATTACGTATTTGTAGTCTATAATCTATATTTCTTGTCCTTGTTGCCTGTTTGTAACTGTGGCTGACGAAGGGTAAATCCCGAAACGTCCCCTGTTTCCTGTGCACTGTTTATTTGTAAAACTGATTCAATACCGTTTTATTTGTTTATATATATATATATATATATATATATATATATATATATATATATATATATATATAATATATATATATATATATAATATATATATATATATATATATATATATATATATATATATATATAGTCAATCGGAAGCTCCAACAGTAAGTAGTTAATATTAATACAGGTCTGCATGCTTTTATCCGAAATCATTGAAGACAGCTGTGTTTCAGAAACCAGATTTTTTTCCAGTTTCCAGATGTCACCCAAATCCCATACGAAAAGTAGCCCAAAGTCACCCGAAATAGCCCAAAACATGTTTGAAAATTTCCCAAAAGTAGCTGTCAGAATATTTTGATTTTCGGGTGTTCAGGGATAAAAAGATGTGGACCTGTATTGCATTTATCAATGTAACACACACAAACATACACAGAGAGAGAGGAAGCAATGAAGTAACTACATGTTTCAAATTACAGGTAAAGCTTTAACATTTAAAATTAAATAGCCATGAAGAAAACATAATATTAATTAAAACATGAAACATGTAAGTTTGGTGAATCCCTGGTATGACCATCCTAACTCATCAATGATAAAGATATACAAACTCATCAATGATAAGGCTCTAAAAACTCCACATATAACACAAAATCTATTCTGATTAGTCTTTATAAACATATCAATGAAACCTCCAATGTAAACTGAAATAATCCCAACTAACATAATTACAGATGTATGTTATGTTGGTCGGTCTCACTCAAAATAGTAACTCGCGCCAGAAAAAAAAGTACGCAACGCACGGTGTGCAACTTGCCCGGCATGGGTGTTATATAAAACAAATACTTTGGGTTTTTTTTAATTATTCTTTCACAAAATTAGTAGCGCTCGACAAAGAAAAAGTGCGTAAATATTGGTGTGCATGAGCCCTCACCCGATGCCCAAATCATGAAAACTAGAAAGTTTTTGTTAAAACCACTTATTATCAGAGAACACTCTTTGAAAACAATCCAAGCACTTTCACACGAAATGTTGTACGAAGGATGGCTGCCGACCGAGCAAAGTGGAATCAATTTGTTGCTGCCCTACAAGACGCCACCAGGCGTGATGGCCGCTGACTGCTTTGACGGTTGGTGGTTATGGATCAAAGAAAGAAGAGTAACATTTTATTATTATTACTAGCAATGACGGGCTATTGCTAGTAATAATAATAAAACATTACTCTCCATGACTAAGAAAACATAATATTAATTAAAATTAATGTATGGATGCTCAATGTATGGATGCTCAATGTCTGGATACTCAATGTATGGATGCTCAATGTATGGATGCTCAATGTATGGATGCTCAATGCTTCTTTCTTCTTTGATCCTTAGCCGCCGACCGTCAAAGCAGTCAGTGGCCATCCCGCCTTGTGGCGTCTTGTAGGGCAACAACAAATTGATTCCACTTTGCTCGGTCGGCGGCCATCCTTCATACAGTGCCTCAACTCTGGTTCATTCTTTGCATCTCAGCCTCCACAGTCCTCCGCCAGGTTGTTTTTGGTCGGCCTCTCTTTTGTTTTCCTTCAGGGGTCCAAAGCATAGCTGTTCTTGTGATGGCATCGGGGTCTCTTCTGAGGACATGGCCAACCCAGCTCAGTGTCTGCCAGCTATGATGGTGTGCATGTCCTCTTGCTTGCTCTGAGTAAGCAGATCTTGGTTGGTGATGGTATTCAGCCAAAAGATTCTGTGAATTTTTCTTAGGCATGTTGTGTGAAAAGAGGACAATTTCGACATTTCCTTCTCTGTAACTCTCCAGCTCTCCGCACCATAGAGAAGCACAGAAAGCACACAGCTCTGATATAATCTTAATTTTGTGCGTGTGCTGTATTGAGAGGACTTCCAGATGTTGTTTAGGCTAAAAAAAAGGCTGTTCTTGCCTTATTCATTCTGATGTTGATGTCTTTGCCTGCCCTGCTGTCTGGTGTTACTATGCAACCTAGGTATCTGAAGGTGTCTGTCTGTACCAGTTGCTGATTCCTTACTGATATGGGCTCAGGGTTGCTCACATTGAGTCGTCATGACCGCTGACTTCTTTAAATTGATGTTCAAGCCCACCTGCTGGCTAAACGTATTAAGTCTATTCGTTTTTTCCTGGATGTGTTGATGTGAATGTGCTAGTAGTGCAATGTCATCTGCATATTCCAGATCTTCCAATGTAGAAAATGTAGTCCATCTTATTCCTCTTGGACTGCCCTCTGTTGTCTGGTGCATCACCCAGTCTATGACTGTTAAAAATAGAGTGGTTGATAAGGGGCATCCCTGTCGTACTCCTGTCTTCACCTCAAAGGTTAGGTTGCTTTGCCCAACACTACACGTAAAGTTGGCATAGAGGCTTTTTATGATTGACACTATGCAGCTTGGAATTCCATAAGCCCTCAGTATTTTCCATAAACTGTCCCTATGTATGCTGTCAAAAGCCTTTTCAAAATCAACGAAATTAATGTACAGTTGTCTTTGCCATTCTGAGCACTGCTCTATAATGTTCCTGAGAGTGAATATATGATCTACACATCTTCTGTTCTTTCTAAATCCTGCTTGTTCTTTCCTCAGTTTGTGGTCTACTGCTTTTGAAATTCTCTGTATATTTATCCTGCCTAGTATTTTGCTGGGAACTGAGAGAAGAGTGATTCCTCTCCAATTATTGCAGTCTGCAAGATCTCTCTTCTTGGGCAATTTGACAATTATTCCTTTGTTCCACTCTGATGGTGTTGTCCCCGTTTTCCAGACTTGTGCAAATAGTGGTTCTAATAGTTCTGCTTCTAGCTCAGGGTCTGTCTTAAATAGCTCTGCATTTAAGTTATCATGGCCAGGAGCTTTTCCGTTCTTTAACCCTTTGATTGCTGTGATGATTTCTTCTTTTCGTGGAATGTCTGTATTTACATCTAGATCGTTTTCAGCCTCAGGAACATTCAATTGTGTCTCTGGTGGTTCCTTGTTCAGAGTTTCTCTGAAGTGCTCTGCCCATCTTGTTTCCTGTCCCTCTGCTGTCGTGATGAGATTTCCTTGCTTATCTCTTACTAATGTAATATTGTTTGCACCTCGTTTTCCGCTGATGAATTTAGTTATTTTGTATACTGTGCTTTGTTCATTTCTCAGTGCTGCCTCTTCTGCCTGTCTTGCAAGATCTTCTAGGAAATTTCTTTTGTTGGCTTGGGTTTGGCATTTAACTTCCTTGTCCAGCTGACTGTACTGTTCGCTATATAGTTGCTTTAACCTGGGGGACTTCGCTTCTGTTTTCTTTCTTTTCATTTCCTTTCTCAGTGTTATGATGTTTAATGTTTCTGGTGTTATCCAGCATTGCTTCTTCCTTTCCTGGAATCCCAAGCATGATTTGCTGCTTTCGCTTTCCTTATATATTGTTGAAATGGTGTTGAATTTCTGGTCTGTATCATCAGTCAATGTCTTTTCCTGACTTTTGGCAAATTGATATTGTTTCTTTATGTCAGCCGCAAAAGCTTTTCTGGTAAGGGGGTCCTTCAATTTGCTGATGTCATACCTTTTCTGTGTAGTTACAGTTGGTCCAGCCCTTCTTAGTTTCACTTTCAGTTTTGCTACTACTAAATGGTGATCACTTCCCACATCTGCACCTCTTCTTACCTTCACATCTTGTAATGCATGTCTCCATCTACCGTTAATCATGATGTGGTCTATCTGGTTTCTGTCCCGACCATTTGGTGATTCCCATATTAATTTGTGAATTTCTTTATGTGGGAAAAGTGTTCCTCCAATGACCAGGTTGTTAATACTACAGAAACTTATTAATTTATCCCCATTTTCGTTTGCTGTTCCGCTGCCGCATTTCCCCTTTACTCTTTCATTATATGTATTGTGTGTACCAACTTTCGCATTGAGGTCTCCCATTACTATAATAAGATCATATCTAGGTGTGTCTTCCATTTCTTTCTGCAGTTGTTGATAGAATTCATCCTTGACCTCTTCATCGCTGTCATTCGTTGGTGCGTAGCATTGTATTATTGTAGTATTGGTGAATCTACCTCTCAATCTTAATCTTATCAGTCTGTTGTTGATGGGTTTCTATTCCAGTAATGTCCTTTCTATTCCTTTCTGTAGAATAATGGCTACACCTTCATTGTGCTGTCCATCCTCTCTTCCGGAGTAAAGTACTGTTTCTCCTGTTGCTGTTTTAACTTTTCCTGCCCCTGTACATCTGCTCTCGCTTATCCCTAGAATGTGTAACCTATGGTTTCTCATTTCTGCCGTGACCTGTTTTAGTTTACCCGTCTCATTCATTGTCCTGACATTCCAAAATCCTATTTTTGTATCATGTTTTGCAGTCAGGACGTCCATTCTCATGTCAGTGGCTTCCTTTCAGCTTTCACCACTGACAGTCATATGAGCCTCAGACTCCGGATGTCCGTCCCGCAGCAAAGTTTGTTTATTCGTTGTTGTTTCCGTAACTTCAATTTTCTTTTTACATAGACAGGGGTGTCAGCCCTATGCTAAAACCCCCAACCTGGAGGACCAGGGTGTCTGCTTTAGTCTGACCCCTGCCCATGCAAACCTGTCCAGCTTGGTAGAACCTTCCAGGAGTAAAACTCCCGCTGGCATAGCTCTGGGGGTAATTAGGGTACGCAAGCCGCCATACCTCGACAAGGTATTGACACCGGTGACTGCTCAATGCATGGATCCTCAATGTGTAGATGCTCAATGTATAGATGCTCAATGTCTGGATGCTCAATGTCTGGATGCTCAATGTATGGATGCTCAATGCATGGATCCTCAATGCATAGATCCTCAATGCATAGATGCTCAATGCATGGATGCTCAATGTATGGATGCTCAATGTATGGATGCTCAATGTATGGATGCTCAATGTATGGATGCTCAGTGTATGGATGCTCAATGTATAGACGCTCAATGAATGGATGCTCAATGTATAGACGCTCAATGTATAGATGCTCAATGAATGGATGCTCAATGTATGGATGCTCAATGTATGGATGCTCAATGTATGGATGCTCAGTGTATGGATGCTCAATGTATGGATGCTCAATGAATGGATGCTCAATGTATGGATGCTCAAGACAGCCCCTGTATAACGTCATATTAGTCAGCTTGTACATCATGCCTGAGAGTGTGCAGTAGTTCTGCTCTTCCTGTCTCCTCAGAGACCCCTAGGAACTAAATCATCACTTTTGTGCACTCCTTACACAGCATGGTGCTACCACTGCAGCCGGTTCCCTAGGAGGAAGCTAGCACCAAGCAGTCACATGATTAAACCGGCGGTGGTTTCGGTGGCAGTTTGTTCTACATGATAAGGTTGCCAGCCTCTTACACAACCTCATATTTGTTGCCTGAGGCTGCATAGTCCTATTCATTCTTTGTCTCTTCAGAGACCCCAGGAACTTCACACAGCAGGACAAACTTAATTGCCAGTGGAATCAATAAACCACACAAGATAAGAAAGTGATCTATAAAAACTTCTTCAAATACCATGCCTAGTGGCATGCCTCTCCACAACTTCTTGTCTACAGTACAATTTCTCAATTCTGTTGTTGAGTTCTTTCCATGCCATGATGTCAAACTGTCCAGTATTTGTTCTCTTTGTCTTCCTCTATCTGTTTTTCCTTCAATCTTACCTGTTGTTATGATATATTCCAGTTTTCCTCTTCTCATAACATGCCCTAAAAAAGTGGATTGCTTCTTTCTAACTTGTGAAATAAGTTTCCTTTGCGCATTGGCCTCTTTCAGGACATCCTCATTACTCTTTTTGGCTGTCCATGGTATTTTTAACATTCTTCTGTAAAACCACATCTCTGTGGCCTCTAGTGCCTTCCCTGCTTGTTTACTAATTGTCCATGACTCACTCCCATATGTCAGAATTGGTTCTATATAACACTGAAGATCTCTTTCTTACTTCCATTGCCAAAGAATTGTTGCATAAAATACTCTTCATTTTATAGAATGCTATTTTTGCCTGAGCTATTCTATTACAAACTACATCAATTTTTAAAAAAAACCCACAAGAAACAGATGAATTATTAATTCTGCAAATAAGCCAACAACTACTACATCCAACAAGAACATCACATGTATTCCAGTCCATTGCCAACGGCCCAAGTCTGCTGCAGAACGTTCAAAGATTGGCTCGGCTGGAAAGACTGGGAAACTCGAAACTGAAATGTGACCCCACCATACCGAGCCCAGCCATCATACAAGCCAGCGGGCCAGCCATGACAATAATAACGCTAAATAAACTAATTGCGTGAAATAGTAATAAATTTAATTCCTGCCCCTCCCTGTGGTCTCTCTCTATCTCCCACACACACCCACTCTCTCCTCTCTCTCATTTGTCCCCACCTTAGCTACAGTATACAAAATCAATAGGCAGTCACTGATTACGATAATATTTTTTTCCTGACCTGGCGTGTGCTTTTTGCATGTTGAAAGTGCGTGTGTATACAGCAGGGCTCCCGTTAGTCCCGGTTTTCCCGGGACAGTCCCGCTTTTTATCAGGGAGCCCCGGTAAATCTTGACCAAAACACGAAAAGCTGTGGATATTTTTAATATTATTACTATTTTTTTTAACGTTTCTTGTTTCTCCTTACATGATTTTACGTTCCCATATGGTAGCTAAAGATTTTGTGGCTTTACGTTTCTTGTTTCTCCTTACACGATTTTACGTTCCCATATGGTTGCTAAAGATTTTGTGGCTTTACGTTTCTTGTTTCTCCTTACACGATTTTACGTTCCCATATGGTTGCTTAAGATTTTGTGGCTTTACGTTTCTTGTTTCTCCTTACACGATTTTACATTCCCATATGGTTGCTAAAGATTTTGTGGCTTTACGTTTCTTGTTTCTCCTTACATGATTTTACGTTCCCATATGGTTGCTAAAGATTTTGTGGCTTTACGTTTCTTGTTTCTCCTTACACGATTTTACATTCCCATATGGTTGCTAAAGATTTTGTGGCTTTACGTTTCTTGTTTCTCCTTACACGATTTTACGTTCCCATATGGTTGCTAAAGATTTTGTGGCTTTACATTTCTTGTTTCTCCTTACACGATTTTACGTTCCCATATGGTTGCTAAAGATTTTGTGGCTTTACGTTTCTTGTTTCTCCTTACACGATTTTACATTCCCATATGGTTGCTAAAGATTTTGTGGCTTTACGTTTCTTGTTTCTCCTTACACGATTTTACATTCCCATATGGTTGCTAAAGATTTTGTGGCTTTACGTTTCTTGTTTCTCCTTACACGGTTTTACGTTCCCATATGGTTGCTAAAGATTTTGTGGCTTTACATTTCTTTAGCACGGGGCAGCCAGTCCCATGCCTCCAAGGCAGTCTGGAAACCCCAGGGTAAGAAGAGATGTAGAAGGATCACGGGAAACGCACGGGAAGGAGAACTGGAGAGAGAAATGAAAGAGATGAGAAAGACCTTGAGCTGATGGCACTGGACAAAAAGACGGGGCACCAGTTTGTTCAAGGCCTAAGCAGTTTGTCAAAGGTATATGCGACACAGGGAGCTGGGGTAATGAATGAATGAATATGTTGGTCTGGTACACCCAATCTCTTGTCTCTCACATATACTGTACATACATACATTATAGCCACGAAGTGCGTTTGTGTAGGAATCTGTATGTGTGTCAATAAAATAGGCAAGTTACAAATGTGACGTTCATCGCATGCTAACTATTTCCACATAAAACCAATCTCTCTCTCTTTCTCTCCAAGACCACAAGATCGAATCACATCGAGCGTCATCATCTCAACATCCAAGGTTGGTGTGTAACAACTCCCCCAACATTTTCTGTCTCTTGTCCTGAATATACACTCATATTGGAAATTTTTCTTTTTTTAAATAGGGGCTTTGCCTAGTTTTGGCACGGCGCAGTATTTGAAAATTTTGTGGCCTCAATTCAGCCAAGTTCAAGGTCTTATATAGTATCGCATCGTACCTCGCGAATGGAAGGGGTAAAAGCGGTGTTGAGAATCTCAAACCAATGCGTCTTTTTGCCTTCGCGTTCAATGTGCAGGAATTTTAAGATCTATTATCTCTCTTAATAGTGGACCGATTTTAATCATTTAAAGTTAGTATCATACTGGTAATTTACCTCTATCAGTCTATCTAAAATTTGTTTAGTTAGCAAAATGCATTTAAATCTATGCAGCCTTTAACTAACTATATTGGGGACTACCCTGAGGTATAAATGTCACTTAAAATGATTTTTCTCTTAGAATAACATACTATTCGAGGAAGTCTTTACACATACCTCTTAAAGAATATCCCCGTTGTTAAACTAGCTATATCTTTTCGTTTAAATATCTTTAGTCTTTAAGAATTTAAATATCTTCATATTGTCACTTACACAAAATAGGCCTCTATGTTTAAGCATAAAAGGTTTCCTTATACACACCAGAAAAAGGAGCGTTCTCATTGGCTGTTATATCGGCCCGTTTTATCCTATTATTGTGAGCGGTAAATATGACCGTGGTGTAAGACAGACCAAAACACGACACTACCCACCAAATATATTTATAGAATGTGTGATTCCTATATACACACACTGAGATTCTCGCCGGTGCTGCGGAGTTTGTGCACTGTGCTGAGATCCGCCTTGTGTGATCTAAGGGAGGAGATCGGAGCACTGATGGAGTTGTCCGTGTGTAATGAAGATTGTCCTTAAAACCAAACCAATCCAAACGTGCTTACTGTGAACATCCCTTGCGGAGATTACAGTGTGATCCAACTTAGTAGCGTGAAATAGTCTCAATAGAGTATAATACAGTACGGTCCGGATTTGGGGGCGGGGGGAAGGGGGGTGTGGGTCTGCTATCACTAGACCTCGTACCACTTTGAAAAATCCCTACGGCCGGCCCTGTGTCTACCTATATATGCAGCTGTCCCACTTACATCGCTACAAAAACCTAACCTGGGCTTGATCATTGATCATCCACGAGCATTTAACTGTCATTGTAATATTTTCAATTTTAAATTGAATTTTTTATATTAAGTAGCTTTATTGCTTGACCTCTCTCTCTATCCCTCTCTCTCTGTGCGCGAATGACTATGAGTAAATGTATTTGTGTATGCTCAGTTTCTGATTGTGAAGATAATATTAATTAATCCTGTCTGAAGTTGTTAATATTTTAATTTTAATTTGTAAAACGCTGAAAATTGTATTGCAAGACAGAAATGTAAAAAGGCAATTATGCCTATTTCTTTACCCTGATGAAATAAAGATTTCGTTCGTTCGTTAACCTAGGATAGGATTCAGGCAAGGAATGTGGCCTAGAGGACCTACCCTTGCCAACTTGGCATGAACCGTTCGTTCATTCTAGCAGGGGCGGACTGAGGGGTCGGAGAGACAATCGGGCAGAGTCCTAGGACCCAAGACAGTAGGGGGCCCACTCTCTCCTAGCCTTCATCTATGTTGGATGGGTGGTTAGAAGCCAATGACCCTTATAGCCCAGCCACCCTGATCACTGTATCCTAGTACGATTTTCAAACAATAGCGCCGAGTCCTGATATGTGCCAACTATTTTATCTGAATAACTGTTATGGTCATTATCATTACCGTCAAGCTTCCGATGGAGCATAGTCCTTCAACAAACTCATGCCCAGTCCTCCGTCATGCCGTGTCTCTTTCAATGTCTTCCTTATCTCTTTTCTTTCTGTATCCAGTTTTCTTCTCCATGTATTTATCTGGGAAACTGTAATAATACCTACGAGAGACATAATACAGCATAGAGCACAAAATAAATACAAACAAGAAAATGTTACAATGGATAAAACGTCCTAATATAACCATCAGCTCGGTTTATAGAGTAGATGGTTGAAGGGGGGCATGTTACAAACAAAAGTAGTAAACGCCTTAATAATAAAATAAAAGTATCCATGCATTCCCCACTCTCCCGTTACCCCCCTTACCCTAGAGACTCAAGAATAAGGATTGCCTTGTAATGCTGTCATCCGGTTTCCTCTTGGTGTGTGCTGTCCATCGCCATCATCCCTTCACATGTTGTTGTTGTTGCTGATTTTAGGACCTTGCACAAACCATTGGATTTTATTCTATGCATGGGATACCCCGGTTCAACCTCATATGGGTTATAATTTGGGTATATAGTGTTCCTTTTTCTATATAGTACCTCCCTTCACATCTTATCACACTGCCCCTTTACTGGTTTTTGTCATCAGTTCCTGATCTTGTTGTACCATTTTCTACGCAAGCACCCATTTATGAATGTCTGTAACTTTGTGGTTCTTGTATTTTTTTGTTGTTCTATATGTTTCAGTGCCATATAACAAGCCTGCTACATTTGTGTTGAACAATAACTGATATCTTTCATTATTTCTTTCTCCAATAACATTCTTCTAGGATTTATTTTCTATGTTTCTCTTACCATGAAATGCGCCACATTCTTCTGTAAATCCTCCATTCTCAAATTCCACTATGCACTCCAAACAGTGTCTTCCCACGATTCTCGGAATCAGGGTCACGGCCCAATTCCTAGGTTGCCATGACCTTCTTATCAGCCACGGATGACTCACTCATAAAACAAAACCAAAAAAACTAAGCAGTAAAAAAAACCAGCAAGTACAAACGGACGAACGAACTTTTATTTTCAAAGGGCTGACAATAGGACAAGGAAATAATGAGACCTGTTAACGAAACAAACACACGCTGACGTAAAAAGTTTCACATTTTGTTCTGGCTGACAAAAGCAGACTGTAAACAAACATTATGACAATAAACAGATCCAAGCAATCACACACAATGGAAGCAGCCCCCCCCCCCCCCCCCCACAAGAGTTGGAGAATTTCTGCCACTCTGAAGTATTGAATCCAACAAAAGCAGAACAAGAATTTAAAAATAAAATTGACTGAGCAAGGTTGTGGGCGCCATCAACACACTCAAAACAATGCGAAATGCAACAGTATTTGAGGTGGGGGAGGGGGGGGGGGGAATTGCAGTGGGATTTCTGACAGAAATATGCAAGTGATTATGTTATTACTGTAAGGTCTCGGGTTACCAACGAGTTCTGTTTGTAAGAACGTTCGTAACCATATTTTGTAAACAAGTCGGATTTTGCTTGTCCAGTAAATGTGCGCAAGTGTCCGTTAATAACATTCCGGCAAAATTAACACTTTTATAACATTTATTTTACCGAAAAATGCCTAAAACTTAAAAAATAATGAGAATATAGTAAAATGCAGTGAACTGCAAGATACAAACAATTCAAACTACTGTATAACAATGTGTCTTAATGGTCGTTCGCATCGGCAGGTTTCCGTAAGTTGAGAAGGCCTTTTTTTTTTTTAAACCCGAGACCTTACTGTATTTTAAGACATTTCATTCAGGGCTAGTCATGAGTCGTGTCTATGTTCTTTCTTCTTTCCCCTTCCACCTCCCCTAAGAAGCATAAGCATTAAAAAAAACTAAAATTCTTTCTTTTTCCGCCCTCTGTCACATAAAGATCTACCAAAGCCTCCCCTGAGATCTACCGACCCCTGCACTAAGATATTCGTGGAAGATGCGAAATGTGAAACAAATTGTTACAGAAACCGCCGCTGTTAGAGCACACGAATGCTTTGGTGCTGGCTTCTTGCAAGGGAACCAGCGGAAGTGGCCACTCCACGCTCCACAAAAAGTGACAACGAAAATGATCATAAATAGTTATCTACAGAAATGTTCATAATCTCCTGTGTCAGCTAGTGCCAGAAATGTTCATAATCTCCTGTGTCAGCTAGTGCCAGAAATTTATCTGTTAGTGTGATAAAGTTCAATACAAAAGTGCAGCAGTGTTATTAAATTGCAAGACTTACCCAAAAAAAGTGACAATGTTGCAGTTGCTAAGTCTTCATCAGGGTACAACGCACAAGAAAATAACATTAAAAAAGATGACTCATTTAGAAATATGGAAAGGAAAAGAATGTGTCGACAAATAGACATTAAAAACCCCCACGCAACAAATTTACATCAGTTAAAATGCTGCAGACTCACCCAGTGGCACTGCGGAATTCATCATCGGCCACATCTAAGAAATCTCAATTCCTACTGGCACGTGTGTTGTCTAATTCATACATGTAAGCATTTGTGTGTTACTGGGGCCCGAAAGAGGAGCAAAGAATAGTAACCTACCAAGCATGTCGTAAAAGGCGACTGAGAAGGGTTGAGCATGGGGCAAATTTTAAATATATAATTTATAAATATTAAATATATAATGTCATTAATTAATGTTTAATTCGATATTAAAGTTAAAATTATTTGTAATTTCCAAAAGACGAGTTTTAAATGACTACACCTCATACCGTTTTATCATTCAAAGTGCATTTCTGCATAACAGGTGTCAATAACAAATAGAGGGAAAATGTGTAAAACTGAGTTAAAATATGATTATAGTCTATTGCTGATAAACAATCCAACAACATGAAAGCATGCGGGATTGTTGATACAATGGTTGCTGGATTTTGTGGAAATTCTGTCGTCGAAAGCGAAATTCAAATGGGGAATTTTCAAAATGGCGTCTGGCGTCTTTCATATAATTTGATAATTTACGAAAAAGCCGGATATTTCAAAAATAAATTTAAAATCCGGCCAGACGCACAGTTTAAGCGTGGAAAGCTGGACAAGACGGACGTATAGTCACCCTAGGTTCCCCCCCCCCCTTCCGCGTAGAAATTTAAAACCAAAAGTACTTCAACAAACACACAGACAGGTCAACTACACAAAGACTTGGCCACACGTTTGTTGAAGGTCTACGCTCCTTGAGAAGTTGAAAGGTGACAGAAGAGAAGAAGAAAAGGTCAAGGTAGTCCCGTAGCAGATACTGCAGTAGGGGATTGAAGTGTTAGAGACTCCACTACACTAGGTCCAGTATCGAGAGGTGGGGTGACCAGTTTCCTTCCTCGCTGCTTTTTCCTTCCCTAACTCAAATGCAAACTCAAGTGCCCATTTACAGTTGGGTAGGCTGAATCGTGCTGATACCGTGAATCTAGCCCGGTACTTTTGCCGCGAGAGAAGAAGAAGAAGCACTTATTATAAGTCAGTGTTACATTTGATTCTCTTTGTATATGAGAATTCATAACTTCTGTTATCTTGGCTTACTTTGCTAGTTTAAGCAGCCAGGTCCAAACACTAGTTTCTCTGCAGGACCACAGATTCTGAAGCTTTATTCTGCATCAACAGGTTATTCCATTGTGATTGGGGTCTCTATACTCCTGTCTAAGAATGTCCCAAGTTATCTTTTGTGTATTTTGATTCAGAAAGACACTACCTACCACTACCACATCATTTAGGCAAGACAAAATATAACCAAAAAGTGACAAGTCTTTCATAAATGTGTGCTTGCTTGGCAAAGAAGGACCGAAATGGTATGATGAGAGCACCAATGTGGAATTGATGACAAGAATTAGACAGGTGCGACTGGAACAGAAGATGAGAAAGAAAAAAAAAACACTGGCAACAGATATGATACACACTGAGGAATACCCTTGACAGCATTACAAGGAAGTCTTTGTTCTGGAATCCCCAGGGTCAGATAGAGATAAGGGAGACCAAAAACCACATGGAGAAGAGAACTTAAGTCAGAAATTAAAAGGGATAAAGACATGTAAAGGCCTTGAGCAGACGTACAGGAAGACTTGGCATGAATTAGTTCATGGCCTATGCTCCATGGGGGGGGGGGGGCTGTAGAGTAATAGTGATGACAATGAAAATAAAATAGAAGAAAAGGAAGGTAAAGGATCCCATTACACGCCCATTGAAGCATATTGGGAATATGGGGTTAGGCCCATGTTTTCTTGACCATCGGCACACTAGGGGTGATGCGGTCAGCATCACGCCGGCTGCCTTAACCTTCCCAGAGTTGCTCTGGTACCCAATTCATGAGGCTGGGTCGACCCCGGAGCCGTTTGCGGTCTAAAAACCATGGACCAATGAGCTAAGAAGCCATTGCACTAACCATTGTGCTACTCCAGCTCCTAAAATATAGAAAGCTAGCATTTTTTTTTTTTTGGTTCATTTCTCTTATTCCACTTTATCAAGTTATCTTCTGTGTATTCTGATATATAAAAAAACAGTATCTCCCATCAGAAAGACAGTATCTCCCATCCCCATATCATTTAAATAAAACAAAAGCCAGTGAAAAACCACCATGCTTGGTTCCTTTCTCTCACATTCCACTCTACCCACAATGAGGATCCATCTAGCGGTCCTATTGTCCCAAGAGGTGAGATGAGGAATAACTTAAGAGGTCATATTTTCCAGCACACATCAATCTCTATTCACATCAAACATTCAGATTACTCAATCATTTATTCAAATTTGTAAACAGCTCTAGCAATGTGAATAACTGAAGACAATTAACTCAGTAAATCAAATAATTATGTATGAATGCGTATAATGTCATATGGGTAACATATGAAACAAATACAGAAGAAACAAAGTGAAAAGAAACAAAATTTCATATCAGTGATCACCATCACCCCACATGTGGTATCCAATAGGACTTTATTGAGATAAAGAAAGATAGGACCAGTACTCCCAGCAAGTTTGTCATAAGAGGTAACTAAGGTGAGGCTGTGTATGGTGTTGGAACCCCACCATGCAAAACAAACTGGTACAAAATTGCCTGAGCGTCCTTTCACAATGTACTGTCACAGCCATGCGATGGCGCCGTTCAGTTGGTCCTAAGTTCGATTCCCGGTAAGCCTATCACTTATATTTTCTTTTCTGTTGTCCAGTGTCATCCTTTATTTCCAATGAGTACCCGTTTATTACCTTTATTTATTTATTTACTTTTTTATTTACTGCTCACAGGGCTCTGCAAGAACATTTCAATGCTTTGATGCAGGTCTACTGTATGAGAGCTCCTGGTGGTTTACCATTATACTAGACCACAAGATCTTTGATATTTGGACAAAGTCCCATGGCATATACAGCCATAGGGGAGTGAAGTGTTAAAGACTTCACTATACTAGGTCCAACGTTGAGAGGTGGGATGACCAATTCCCTTCCTCGCTGCTTTTTCCTTCCCTAAATCATCAAGATATTTGAATCAGTTGTATTTTCAGTTTCCTCCCGTCGTATGCTGCCTATTTATCTTCATATGAGGCCTATTTATCCAGATATCTGAATCAGTTGTATTTTCAGTTTGCTACCCTCGTATGAGGCCTATTTATCAAGATATTTGAATCATTTGTATTTTCAGTTTCCTCCCGTCGTATGCTGCCTATTTATCTTCATATGAGGCCTATTTATCCAGATATCTGAATCAGTTGTATTTTCAGTTTCCTCCCCTCGTATGAGGCCTATTTATCAAGGTATTTCTTTCTACTTTTCTCTTCTTCCTTTACACAACGACTTCTTTATTTGTTTTTATTTTATTTTATTTTTTGCATGGGCCCCCTTTGATTGTCCAGTGAAGGCTACACTCGAAGAAAAATCTAGATAAAAGTATACAGAAAACGGCTACACTCTAAATTTTAGGTTATGTACACACAGACCCAAATGTCAAGTCAGTCCTACTGTATGGCTCTGAAACATGGAGAACAACAAAAACAACAACCAAAAAAAAAAAAAACTACAGACTTAGATAAATGGGTGCTTGCATAGAATAGAAGGCTTGAAGTGGTATGGCAAGATCACTAATGTGAAACTGATGATAAGAACCTGACAAGTGCCAGTGGAACAGGTGAGAAGAAGATGCTGGAGATCAATAGAACACACACTGAGACAGCCTGCAGATAGCATTACCAGACAGTACTTGGTAACAGAGGTAGAGGAAGACCAAAGAACACACGGAGAAGAGAACTGGAGACAGACATGAAAGTAGTTATGAAGACATGGTAAGACTTCAGGCTAATGTCACAGGACAGGAAGACTTGGCATAAGTTTGTTGAAGGCCCATGCTAGTTGGGGAATTGAAATGTGATGATGATGAATGACAAGGACCTCCCCTAGAATCCATCCACAGACCCTCAAGGTAAAGAAACCCAGCTTTAGAGTGAATCAATTGATACGAAGTTCTCTAATTTTTTTTTTTTGTACTCATGATGTCTACAAAGAACTTCTGTATGTGCCTTATCGTGCTGATTAACTAAAATTGTCTTCTGTTCTTTTCTTTGGGCCACAACTAGGATACTGTTTGCATCATCTTTATGAACCACACCTCTACTGCCTCCAACATTCTTAATCTCTTGGAAACTGTTTATTGATCAGATCTCACATTCAATATCTAATACTGGCTCTATACATCACTGTAAAAATTCTCTTCATCGCTGCCAATGGCCAGATTTGCTGGTTAGAATAATTCCCATAAATTATTAATAGTGTTTCATATTACCCCGGGCTCCATGTAGTTCTTGGGGGTTTCTGCGGAGACAAAGAAAGAACAGGACTTCTGCTCACTCGGGCATGTTGTAAAAGATGACTAGTCTGATGCTGCCAATGGGGCTGGCAATCTCATCACATAAAACAAGTTGTTACAGGAACAATTACTACAAGAGCACTTGAATGTTTTTGTGCAGGCACAAAACCTGCACGGGACCCAGCTCCATACTTCATAATGAGAGAAAAGAGAAATGGTGATGCTGATATTAACCTTGTGCAATGAAAGACATTTCATAAATGGATGCTTGTGCTGAACAGAAGAAATTGATATGGTACAACATGATCAGCTACGTGGAACTGATGACAGGAACCAGACAGACAAGTGCCAGCAGAAGGAGATAAGAAGATGACAGACTGGACATACACTGAGGAAACTTGTTGGAAGCATTACATGTCAGTCCTTGTTCTGGAATCCCCAAAGTATGAGAGGTAGAGGGAGGCAGAAAAACACATGGAGAAGAGAACTGGAGACAAATGAAAGGAATGGGGAAAAAATTATAGAACTGATGGCACTAAACACGAGAACTTGGTATGAATTGGTTGAAGGCCTATGGGGAGCTGAAAAGCAATGATGATGATGAATGAAAGACAAACTACCAACACTAGATAAAGCAGAGGCAGAAACATGCAACTTGTGAGAACCTCTGCTTCAGAAGAGGCACAAACAGTTTAAATCTGAATCTAAGCCATGCTCCAAATACACAGAGTATAATGAAGAATGCCCACAGACCAACAGAGTGCTCATTGCCACTTTCTTAGAAAACAAGGGCAGAAGGTAGACCAAAGAAAACTGGATTGATGGAGAGGCTGGAGTATATAAGGGATGTGATTTAACATCACAAGCGGGATGCAAAGGAATTCATGGATTTATCAACTAACCAAGACCCTGAAGCAAACTGATGTGCTGCTTCCTAGTAATAGTCATAATTGTCAATCTCTGAGCTTTCAAGCTGCCTGGCAAATGCTTCAACGATCAATTTGCCGCACCAAAGCAGCCTGAAACCATGGTTCTCCCTGTGGCGCAACACGCTGCGAACCAAGCACAGCACACTAAACTTGGGGGAATCACTCGACCCCTAGATTTAACTCTGGTTTTTACCTAGTGAATTGTAAGCAGGAGGATCCACCAGTGCATTTGTGACCAGGAGAGGGGAGCTGGGAACTATCTCTGTGCAGAAAGTGACAATTCCTTTAGACAGCCCAGAACCAGAGTGTGGTATGTTAGCTCTGCATTTTTGGAGAAATTGGCAAGAAGACAAAGATGGCTGTATACCGCTCCACCTATATTCCAGTCTTGACTTGTGGATGCAAGTCATAAATAATGACTACAATCCACAAAAGGGGTTGAACAAGAAGAGACATGGTCTGCAACCAGATAATGAATAACAGCCTCAAAACTCAGCCCCTGCAAACCCGCGTAGAACCATTTCCAATTACGATGGTTTGGGCATGTCAGCAGAAGGGGAGAAGATCAGCTACCATGACAAATATGGGAAACTAAGAGCCAGGGATACAGAGCTTGACCCAGAGTTCGCCGGCAGGACAACATTAGACAATCTCTGATAGAAAGAGGACTATATTGGAACCAGAGGGAAGGAAGACAGCTCACAAGATAGTATGGCGCTCTCTCTGGCAAACCTCTACACCCCAGGGTAGAAGATGAACGACTAAGTATATCATGTTTTTTATATTTGGACAGCCCACTTGAGTTGCGGTGGATGCTACTCTTAGCTCATTACTGCTAGCTTAAAACCAGATGTGAGGATTCTGTAAATGCATGTAAATGTCATGTTGGAATACCCAGGACAGAAACTGGAACTCGTGATTTCAACTTAACAAGTTGGGGAATGACAGAGAAGCCACATGACAACCCAATGTACACGGAAATCAACTTGGCATTGGTTCCAAAAGAGTGACAAGCTCAGTAGCCCTAGTTAAACATTAAATGAACTACTTGTATAGTCCAGAAGCACACTTAAGTCCACCAGGATACTACTGTGTGCTGGGTATGTATGTTATTACGCACGTAGGTATGTGTTATTGTGTAAATATGTGAAAATCTATGCATGTGAAACCATGCACACACTTTCACGAGGAAAATGTATATACTGAAAATAACCCCACTAAACAAAATTCAAACTGGTGAAAATAAAATCCTCAGCATTCTCTCTCCTCCCACTTCCTCTTTTTAAAAAAATAATGATCAGAAACAATTTTTTTTTTAAACTTAACACTCTGCCTTTGTTAACAAATAATATATTCCAAATAGTAAAAGTATTGAGTGGAGAAGTTACATCTATTACCTATAATGTCAATTATTTCTGGCCGGCATGTAGTGCCGCATTGCAGTCACAGTTATACCAAACCACAAGGTCTATTATATTTGAACATGCATCCTAATGTAACAAATGGACCTTGTGTCAAGGCTGAATGGGGTATGCTTCGCCAAACAAGGCAACACATTTTTTTTTAAATTTTTGTATGGAAAAGTGAATGTCTGATCAGCTAAACCATTACAGCACTATCCTCTCATTTCGAAGTTACCAGATTCTGGGATCAAAACCTGAGTGTCATGATTCAGTCCACCTAGCTGTAAATGGGTACTAACTCTGCTCTTGAGGTAGGGAAGGTAAAGGCAGCAAGAAAGAGAACAGGTCACCCCCACCTCATGAAGCTAGACCTAGTATGTTGGTCTCTAACACTTCACTCCCCTACGTCAGTATCTGGTATAGGACTACCTTGACCTTTAATGGACAAGTAAACTACAGGTCCATATCCTGTTATTTGAAAACCAAAATATTCTAAAGTTTCTTTGGGCAACTTTGGGCGATTTGTGAACACATTTTGGGCAACTTTGGGCACTTTTTCTAACCTGATTTGGGCGAGATCTGAAAACCAAAAAAATCTGGTTTCCAAAAAAAAAACAGCTGTCCCTGACAATTTCAGATAAAAGTATACAGACCTGTACCTTGTTGCAGCACCGCGCAAGAAAGTGATACGACAAGCGAGAAAAAAAATATTCAATGATAAAAAACGTTGATGACAATATGGTTGTTTACTTACTTTGTTCGCTTACTGTCAACAGTACTCTGGCTACCAAATCCAAGTACTCATCCTGAAATGAGTCAACAAAGAGAGAGTAATACTACTGCCAGTAGATGGCTTGATTGTACAGCACAAACATACAGAAAATATTACTATAAGAAAAACATTTTTGCACAAACATACAGACAATATTACTATGAGAAAAACATTTTAACACAAACATACAGACAATATTACTATGAGAAAAACATTTTAACACACACATTCTGAGAATATTACCATGAGGAATACATTTTTTTCACAAACACACAAAGAATATTACTAAAAGGAAAACAATTTTAGCACAAACACACAAAGAATCTTATTTTATCACAAACACAGAAAATATTACTATAAGAAACACAATAACACACACAAAGAATACATGACTAAAAGGAAAACATTCTAGCACAAACACACACAGAATATTACTATAAGGAAAATATTTTAGCTCAAACACACAAATAACATTTCTATGAGAAAATCAATTAAGCACAAACATATAGAGAATATTATTAAGCGGAAAACATTTTAGCACAAACACACAGATAATATTACTTTAGGTGTAGATGCAGAACCCACCGGCAAGTGGTACATGCTCTGGTCTGCACCAATCCACCCCCACTTCATGGGTTAAATGCTTTCTTGCCTCATTCTTCACTGTTTGTCATCTATCGGGAGTAGTTTGGGACCCCTTACAACGTAGGCGCAGTACCCACCGGTGAGTGGACCATGCTCTGGCCAGCATCAACCCAAACCCCAGGCATGGGTTCAATCCCGGGTCGATGAAGCTCATAAGCCTTGGAAGGCAGTTCGTCTAGGAGAAGGAAAACTCTGATTTTAAACCACCTGCTGCCTTGCAGGTAGGCTGGGGACAGTCAAGAGCTAAGGAACGTACCCCTACAGAAACGCCTGTTGAAAACGGATGCACTGGGCTACATGCTCAATGAAACAGTGCAACGTACTTCGCCTAATGAAGATGCCATGAATACAATTTAAGCATTGTGGTGCTCGTCCCATGGAGTCCCGCCAGGCGGCGAGAGTGCCGGCCACCCCGCCTCGAAGTGGTCCAACCAATACTACTGGTGGTCACCTTCCCCTGAATTGTGGAGTCAAGGTACAGAGGGAAAGGGCAAAAGCTATTGACCAAACACCAAGAACACTCAACATTCTGCAGTGGAATGCAGAAGGAGTTCTCAACAAAAAAGTCCCCCTAAAAAACCGCCTTTATGAAGATCAAATAGATGTGGCTTGCATCCAAGAAACACATATCAACAGCAACCACAGATTCTCAATAAGAGGATACCAGGCTTTCCGACTCGATCGAGAAGGACACAAAGGAGGTGTGCTATTACTTTCCCGAAACTCAATACCAAGTAGCAAGGTATCGGCGAACTTCAACGACCAATCGGAAATTTTATGGGTTGACATTAAAATAAAGGACACGAACATGCGTATCTACAATTTGTATGGCCCACCGAGCAAAGACCTGTCACTTGCAAGTATGGAAATAAAGAGCTCAAACTGCATAGTGGTTGGAGACTTCAACAGCCACTCGGAAAGATGGGGATATCCGGTTACAGACAGTAGAGGAAAGGAAGTGGAGGACTGGGAGATAGACACAAACCTTCACCTTATCAACAGGCCAGATGATAAACCCAGTTTCTACTCTAGAAGATGGCACACCACTACCTAGCTTTTGGCACAGGGGACATCCTTCACAAAATTGGCCGACAGGTACTTGGCCAGCTAGCAGGCAGCAACCACAGACCAATAAAGCTAGTGGTTAATATGGAGTATGTTCCCCATGAAGTGAAACCATTGCTCTGATGGAATTACAAAAGAGCTGAATGGGACAGTTTTGCATTGCTGACTGACAGCCTTTGCGAGACCATCAACACACGAAACAACAGCATGAAAAATATGGTTGAAAGCTTTAATAGAGCAATACTTCAAGCAGCTATTGAGACTATTCCGAGAGGGGCAAGAAAGAACTATAAACCATACTGGAATGAAGAACTGCAAAAACTTGAAGATGAGGTAACAGAAGCCAGAGACACGGCAGAAACAGAACAAACAACTGAGGCAAACATCTTGCTCAAAGCAACCACTGCAAAGTACAGAAGAACATTAAACCAAACAACAAGACTGCTGGGAGCAAACAACAGAAAATCTCAACCTAGATAAAGAAGGGAACAAACTGTGGAAACTAGTTAGAGCTTTGAATAACGAAGAACCTTACAAAAATCACATCACAATCAAACAAGGTGAAAATATGCTCTCGGGAAAAAAAAGCTGCATATGCACTCATGGAACACTATGCTGGTGCAAACCACATTGATGTCCCTATAGACAGAAGAAAGGCCATCACTGATGAACAAAGGAGTCATGACAACAAAAAGCTTGCACCAGAAGAACACATGATGGCAAAGTTAACAATGTAAGAAATGGAAGAGGCAATGAGGGCGCTAAAGAAAAAGAAGTCACCTGGAAAAGATGGGATAACCAATGAAATGCTAACAGGCCTAGGAACAAAGGCAAAAAAGAAGCTTCTGACCATCCTAAACTGCAGTTGGAAAAGAGGAATAGTACCACGGGCATGGAAAGATGCCATACTGATTCCAATACCTAAGAAAGACAAAGTTCAGACAGAACCAAATGATTATAGACCTATCAGTCTACTTAGTTGTGTTGGTAAATTGATGGAGCGCATAATAAATACTTGACTAATGTGGCATCTAGAGGAAAAACATCTCTTAGCCCCACAGCAAGCAGGATTCAGAAAACACAGATCCACTGAAGACCAGATCACTTATATAACTCAGAAAATTGAGGACGCTTTCCAAGAAAAAAAGCACACATTGGTGGTTTGGGTGGACTTAGAAAAAGCATTTGACAAAGTGTGGAAAGATGGGTTGAAAGTCAAGCTGCAAAGAAGTGAAGTGTGTGGGAGAATGTTCAAATGGATCAGCCACTATCTTGAGAATAGAACAACCAGAGTCCAACTACAAGGACAGACCAGTAGGAAGATGGTATTGGAGCAGGGTGTTCCCCAAGGGGGAGTCCTGTTACCCACGTTGTTCCTCACATATATAAATGACATATCAGAGAATATTCCAAGAAGAACCCACAATGCCTCCTTTGCAGACGACTTAGCCCTGTGGATCTCAGAGGAATATACCACTACGGCAAGCATTCGGATGCAGCAAGCCCTAACATCATTGGAGGAGTGGGCCAAGACATGGCTAGTAAAGATAAATGAAGGGAAAACATCATTCACAGTTTCTGTCTCAAACAAACCACAGATCTCCAAATTTGTGCTAAATGGGAAAAATCTACATCTGGATGACAGCCCAAACTACCTAGGCCTTACCTTTGATCGCCGCTTGACTTGGAAAACCCAGATTGAGAAAAACAGGACAAGAGCAAGGCAGAAAATGGCAATCATGAAAAAACTTGCTGGCACAGGTTGGGGAGCAGACGAGAGAGTACTCAAGAAGCTATATACTGGGCGAGTGAGACCAGTCTTAGAATATGGCATTGCAGCATGGTTAACAGCAGCTAAGTCGAACTTTGACAAAATAAACAGAACCCAAAACCAAGCATTGAGAATCATAACAGTGGGTATGAAGTCAACACCCATAAAAGAGTTGGAAAAGATTACGCACCTCCAACCTATGAAGGATAGAAGAGATAGCAGCACCCAGCAACAAGCCGAGAAATTTCAGGATGCTGATAGACCACCCAATGCACCAGAGAATAAATGGACTTGGAAGGGGAATACTGAAGCGAAGCAACTTTGCAGAGACAGTCAAAACAAAGATGATCGCAGACCCCACAAACACAATATCAACAGCTACGCCAATATGTACTGCACACAAGCTACCAATTTGGAAACAACAGTGCTTCCCTGAAATGATAGAAAACGTTCCTGGTATTGAAAGAAAGAACAGCCAAAATGAAACAGAAAGGAGAGTCCTAACCACAAAATATATAGAGAAACATTACCCAAGCAACACCTGGATACATGCATACACAGATGGATCAGCAACTAATGCAAAAGAAGATGTGGGTGGAGGAGTCTTCCTGAGCTTAAGCAATGGCACACAAAAAAAGATAGCAGTCGCAACAGGGAAATTTTCAAGTAGCTTCAGAGCAGAGGCAGAGGCCTTAAAAACTGCATCAGAAATTCTAATGACAGAAGAAAGCTCAGAGAGACCAGTAGCTATCTTCTCAGATGCGCTTGTGATGCAGTACTGTATTGTTATTTTTCAACAGGCCCCATTCTTTTTCTCTATGTATTATCTTGTTCTCTAGGTAATATTTGCGTTCATTTAAGAGGGGTTACTGGGCTTTCACTTTCAAGTCGCCCAGTTGTCTTTTCTCTGTAAATACAATCGCGTGCATTTATTTTATTAGGCGTTCTTATTATTAGGCGGGGTAATTTTTCAGACTGGGAATAGTCTGGAAAACCCGGCACCTACCCGCGTAAACGAGGGATGGGGGTTAGAAACCACTACCCAGGAACGTAGAATTAACGCTTTAACCAATCAAAGTTATTTTGGATAACGCGAGCGGTAGCAGATGATCTAACGTTCGATAATTTTTCTCGCGCGGGAGCGAACATTTCTTAGCGATTGGTGTGATAACAGGAGTCATAGTTGTTTACAATTATGATTGGCTGGGGTCAAACTTGATTAAAATGCAGCGAGATTATTGGTCTAAGCACGAAGCCACGCAATGACTCACTCATAGCATGGCCCTTGCATCATTTTTTCTGTAATAAATAACACGGTCTAGTAGTGAGGGGTCTCTTTGTCTCCAGAAATCAGCCGTGAAATCAATGTCATTATCGCTTGCTCAAGCTAGAGATATTTGGTAATTGGGTATGTCGGTAACTTTATTAGCGTAGTAGATAGATCGTTTTTGATAGATCTTAGCATGTTTAAGTAAAGTTTTCTTCGGGGAGTTTAATTAAATTTCTTAACCAGAAGTGCCCTCAATTGCTATCTTAAAATAATACTAGAAGTGCGCCTATATAGTTTCTGTGAATAAGTAGCCGTATCTCTGATTTGTGTACAGGCTTTTTGAGATATTCATTGTGTAAGGTTAAGCGCTAAGATAAAACCCACTCTGTAATATGTAGTAGTAAGTTGTGAAAGTCGCAATTTAATTCTGATAAATTTACAAGTGTATGTGTATATATATATATATATATATATATATATATATATATATATATATATATATATATATATATATATATATATATATATATATATATACGCGAGCGTATTTGTGTATTTTATTTCATTGGGTATTTAATTCTGATAATTTACAGGTATATATATATACGCGAGCGTATTTGTGTATTTTTTTTTATTGGGTATTGATTAGTTGTGCTATTTTAGTAATGCAGTCGGATGGTAAGAGATGTAATTTATATTACTGATAAGTGAATTTTATATTACATAGAGGGGATTTAAGAATTCCTAGAGGGTGTGTTTATAATTGATAACCTTCCCAGGACCATTTGTAGAAAGTAGGCCTAGGAACATTAGTGTGGAAGGTTTTGCTTCATAGCTTGAATTGTTTTGACGCTGAGGCTAGACGGGCGTAACAAAAGATTTAGGTCAGCCCGTGTCTGGGAGTTTTCTTACCAGACCGATGTTTACTTTTAAACAGGGTAGAGTAAAGAGAAGGGAAGTGTAGGGTAGGCTGACTTTTGGGGCATAAATAATTAATTATCGCTGTGCTTAGTTGTGTAGGGGAGCGGTGTTAATTAAGGGGGAGACGGGAGATGTTTTAATTAAGGTGGTTATATATTAGGGATGAGGATATGTTGAATTGTTGTACATTAGTTGTTATTTCTTTGTTTACAGCAGTTTCACGGCACACAGGGAGGGGTGCAATTTGCCTTCCAGCTTGCCAAGATATTCGGTCATTCTCAGGAGTAGAAGGGTCAAGGCAACGCCAGAGGTGAAAGAAAATTGGTGATGCGGTAGTTACCGGCGCCAAGTACATCTGCACCAGTAAAAGATAGCACTTCTCTTGCAGTGAAACCCCATGCTTCAGCGGGAATGGGTTTATCTATAAAAATCCAGAGCTCTAGCCCATCATACCACTCCAAAGGGGTGCGTTGCCGGGAGGTTGCTTCTATTAGTACACAGCCATAATAATGCTGGTTGTACTTAAACCATAAGTGGGTTAAATCGGCCGATACTGAATTAAGTTCGTCAGCAGTGAAGCAGCTACATTCCGAGTCAAGTACCTAAGTCTAAAAGCCCAAGTTAACAGCTACATTATTCGTAGGAGGAGATATGGTCAACATTCCTTCCAAAGGCTTCAGATAGGAGAAACAGAAGTTTTTTTTAGTCAGAGAGCAGAGGACAGCCTCTGAGGTTGCACTGAAGTAGTCAGTTAGTGGACCGGTGCTTGGGATTTGTTGTGTAGGACTTTAGATGGTTCATTCAGATTTGTGGAGCCAGTTAGTTAAGTCTGCAGCCAGACAGTGGTGTTACTTACTTACTTACTTAGTCGTTCCCCTTCTACCGTGAGGTGTAGAGGTTTGGAAGAGAGAGCGCCAGACCATTCTATCAGCTGTCTTCTTCCTGGCCTGGTTCCATTCTAGTCCTCGGTCCTTCAAAGATTGTCTAATGTTGTCCTCCCAGCGGACTCTGGGTCGTCCTGGAGGTCTGGATCCCTGGCTCTTTGTTTCCCATGCTTGTCGTGGTAGCCGATCTTCTCCCATTCTGCAGACATGGCCAAACCATCTTAGTTGGGACTGTTCTATTTGGGTCTGCAGCGGATGGGATTTTAGGCCTTGACGGATCGTCTGGTTGCGGACCATGTCTCTTCTTGTTACTTCAACCACTTTACTCAGATACCTCATTTCTGAGGTTTGGATCTGGCTTTTGTGGGTTGTAGTCATTGCCCACGACTCGCATCCATATGTCAAGACTGGGACATAGGTGGAGCGGTATACAGCCATCTTCGTTTTCTTACCAACCTCTTTCTTGCTGAGGAATCCACGATTTATGGCCTGAAAAAGTCTCCCAGCCGCTGCTTTTCGAGTGGCCAACTCTTCTTTGATGCCTCCCTTTCGGTCTATAATAGCTCCGAGATATTTAAAGTGGTCGACCTGCTCCAGGACCTGTTCTCCCAACTTAATCTGATGTTTTCTTTCTTCTCGTGATATCACCATGGATTTTGTTTTAGAGCTGCTTATGACCATCCCTCTCTTCTCCAGCTCTTCCTTCCAGACTTGCAGGTTGGATTGGAGATGTGCCTCTGATTTAGCAATCAGGGCAACATCATCAGCAAATGCCAGCTCCGAAATATAGACCTGTCTCATCTTCCAGTACCCCACTGAATACTTTCTTGTTCTCTCCTTACATGCCTTGATGACATCGTCCATAAGGAGTATGAAGAGGTAAGGTGATAGGATATCACCTTGTCTTACACCAGTGGTGGTTCTGAACTCTTCTGACTTATGGTTTGCTGTCCTCACATAATTTCTGCAAGACTTGTAGAAGCTCTGTATAGCATGAATCAGAGGTGCTGGAATATTCTTCCTTGTCAAACAGTCCCAAAGTTTGCTCCAGGGGACCCTGTCAAACGCCTTTTCCAGGTCTATGAAACAAAGATGGATCTCACTCTTATACTCAAGGGCCTTTTCACTCAGCTGTCTGAATGTGAAGATTAGGTCTTGAGTACTTCGGTTTGCTCGGAATCCGCACTGGACCTCATCCAATTGTGGCTCAGCTAGGCGTCGGAGTCTCTGCTCTAGGATTCTAGAGTAGATTTTACCAGGGACACTGAGAAGGGATATGCCTCTATGGTTTCCACATTGTCGATTGTCACCCTTTTTGAAAATTGGTGTTATGATGGCAATCTCCCAATCCTTTGGTATGGTCTTGTTGCACCATGCTGCCTATAGGACCTTTAAGAGTAATAGGTCGCCTGATGCTCCCATGTACTTAACCATTTCTGGTGTTATACCATCATGCCCTGCTGCTTTGCCCATCTTGATTTTCTCTAGTGCTGCCCTCAGTTCTTCCATCTTTATGTCATCTTCACCATCATTGGTTTTCTCTTCTGTGCTAGTGGTTATCATTTCTGATGCTTCACCATGCTCACCATCCAGGAGTTCTGAGAAATATTCTTTCCATCTTTCCATTACTTCCTTCGGGGCAGTAAGCAATTTGCCTTGCTTGTCCTTTATAAATTTGAGAGGGCATTGTTTTTCTTTCCTCATGTTCTTTAGGGTCTTATAGAACAATTTCTGGTTTTCTTGTGCATCTTTTTCTAGCTTTTCTCCAAATTCTTCCCAGGACTTCTGTTTTGCTGCTAGCACTTTGTTCTTTGCTTCTGTGTCACATATTCTCTATATTTTTCCATTAGTCCTGTTGTGTTTTTAGCTCCTAAGTATTGTTTCCATGCCATTTTCTTCTCTCTTATTTTCTCTTTGACTTCCTCTGTCCACCTAGGTGTCCTCTTTCTCTGGTTCCCAAGTCGGACTTCACCGCATGCTTCTGCAGCAGCTGTCTTTATGATATCCTTGAATTTATTCCAGAGGGTTTCCAAGTCATCAGGTCGTTCTGTGTTGCTCACTGCTGTAGCAATAAGCCCCTGATATCTGGTTTTTTTTTTTTTTTTTTTTTTTTTTTTTTTTTGCGTTCGCCCGCTAATACTCGAGGCGAAATCTCAGGTTATTATTTTATGTCTAACCTGACATTGATTTTACGTGAGTATCCCTTTATTTCTTGTACAGAGACAGGTGTCCCTCGCCATTCAGGCAAATACTCGCCGATTTCGGAGGTACCCACTGCAGCTAGGTCGGCTCAGGAGCCGCCAGTCCCTGGTCGACGACACTCCTTCAAATGTCCTCGCCAGGTCTCGAGTTAATCCAGTCCAAATCCCGGTCGACGAAAAATCCTCAAATGCCGTCGCCCGGGTTTGATCCTGTATCACCCGGTCGCCAGAACGGTGTTGTAACCACTACGCTAGCGCGGCTCCCATCTGGTCTTAATTTCTGGCTCTCTCAGCTTGTAGGTCCTAATGCTCATTTCTCCTGCTCGTTTACTTGGTTTCTTGCGTGATGTTGGGCAGTTCCTAGGCTGAGCAACTCTTTCAGTTGTTCGTTTGATTGTTAGCAGGTAGTGATCATTCCAATCTCTGGCCCCCTCCAGACTCTTGCATCTCGGACATATCTGAATGAGCTTCTCCGAACAATGGCATAGTCGATCACTGACTTCTCATTCTTGGTTGGTTCACATCTAGTGTATGCATGTATGCGCTTATGGGGGAACTTTGTGTTTGTAATGATCAGATTCTGCTCACTGCAGAATCTAAGGAGTCGTTTTCCATTGTCATTGAGAGTATCTTCTCCATATCTTCCGATAACTCCACCCCATCTAGCATGGTCATTTCCAACTCTGGCATTAAAATCTCCGAGCATAATAACTTCATCTAGGCAGTCATCCACTGTCCTTTGAAGCAGCTCGAAGAATTCCTCCTTGACCTCTGCTCTCTCATCCTCATTTGGCCCATACACTATGACCAGGTTGAATATGGTTTCTCCTTCTTTTAGTTTTACAACCATAATGCGCTCCGAGACAAAGTTCCATCCCTTGATACTATCTTTTTGATTTTGGGCCACAATGCAACCCACGCCCCCTTTAGCTCTTTCAGATATGGGTACACCACTGTAGAGCAATGTGTTGCCATCGAGATCCATGACTCCTTGTCCTGTTTTCTTCGTTTCCGTTATAGCCAGGATTTCTAGTTTTGCTTTCCTCATCTCTTCCACCAGCTCCTCTTCCTTCCCATTTATACTTCTTGTGTTCCAAGTTCCATAAGTCGTAGTCCGTAGTCCGTTCCAGTTCGTCGCCTTTAGAATCAGTCCGGTTTTCTCTCTTGTAGTTCGCGTAATCATGATTTAAAGCAAACAGGTGATTGGCCTGTTGTGCCTTTGCATGGTGGAGGGGCTGCCTCCTTATGGCCTCCATGCAGGCCGCCCTCCTCCTTTTTCATCCGGGCTTGGGACCGGCATAGTTAGGAGTGGTGGCTCTTAAATTAGAGAGGCCCCCCCCCCCCCCCAAGTAGTGTTGTTAATCCTTAACTTTCTTCCATACAGGTGGTAAGAGAGGGTGAAGGTGGTGGGATATAGTGTATGTCATTTTAATTGTTCTGTTTATTTTTCCAGGGTAGTGCGACCTTGCACGTTATTTACTTTTACTGTGTTATCTGATTTTTTTGTATAATAAATTATAAACTGTACACTGGATCAACTTCTATAACTATACTGTACGTATATGTTGTCTGTATAGTGGTGTCTGTGGAACTTTAGTGAAACCTTATCTCCTTTATTGGTAGTCAGAGGTGGTGCGTCTATAGCTAGTAAATACGCCTGGAGTGGCGAGGGAGAGTCAATGTCACCGTTTGGTTTCACAGCGTTATTTGCGCTGTACATAAGGTTCAGATGAACAGTAATTTGGTGTGGTTGAAATAAAAGAGTAATGGAAAATGGGTTAGAAAATATAAATAATCTAGGAAACAGGCTATTTGTCTTTAAGATGGGAGATAAAAGATTGTACACCCATGCTTGGAGAGAAAAGGAGGAAACACTTTAATTCAAAGCCTCTGAAATCAAGACTGGTTTACCCTTAGTTAGTTTTAGAAATATACAGTTATGGTGTACGAAATTTGCATAATGAGTGTTCTAGTAAGCCTTAAGTAAGGGAATGTAACATTAAAGCAAAAACCTCAAAGGGAGACTACAATTAATTAGCGCCCCTTGCAGATTAAGTGAGCAGAGAGAAAAACTAACGCACGAGAAAAATGAGCAAGGCGTAAACAGTACGGAACAAAAGCTCACTGAGTTGTTTACGTAGGAGAGGAGCGTGAGTTTTATGATCGGTGAGTTGGAAGCGATGGACCAATCGTATTGACTGGAAAACAAAAACGGATGACGGGATGATGATTTGAAGGACAAAAGAAATTAGTCCTGGCTGAGAAGTTAACGAGGCAAGTCGTGTGTTGCCAGGCTCTCAAGAAGTGAAACAGTGAAACCTGTGGGTGACAGGAGTTTTCACAGAGGAAGTAGCTAGATTTAGCATGATTAGCGGTAGCAATTCTGGAGACTAGCATAAATTATGTTCATTGAATTGTGTTAAACGTAGGATTAGAACATAGGGGTGATTTAGTAGGAGATGTGATAGGTATTTGGATTCATTTTGACACGGTAAGAAAGACTCTTGCTATTTTTATAGACTTTCAGTCAACTTATAACCAGAGGTTAATGATGCTCATGTTTAAAGGGGGATACCACAAGAACTAACATTTTAACAGGTACGACTGAAGAAAAATGAGTACGACAAAATCAAGTGTGGATAACATTTAATATTTAGCTGATAGCCAAGATGGGCTGTTGTATAAAGAGACATGCTCTCTCTCATTGAACAGTAAATCGGAAGAAGAGAGAAGAGATAATGGTGAATTTGATAATTATGAGACAACTCGGGTGCTCTCTCTCATTTGATAGTAAGTATGAGGATGCCACAACAGCTGCACCTGACATGATTTGATTTTTATATATGAACCATGTATAGAAATTGATGTATTTTTATGAGTTAGGCCTGACAGGGCAGTTACAGGAGTTAAGTTTGAGAAATAGACAAAGAGAATAAATTGTAGGCAGACCACCTACGCATAAGTAAGAGTCTGCAGAAGAGGCAATAAATATACCTGTTGGAACAAGTTGAATTAAGGGCTGAATAAATGAACATGAAATGGAGTATTGAACCATACACCTTATTGGAAAATGTCGGAACTTTAGTTTTGTAAATAAATTTGTTATAAAATTGAAACTACCACTCAAGTTGACTTGATTTATAGAAGGTTATGGAGTGGGTGTGAAAAATAAGGAGTAAAAGCACAAAATTAATATCATGGTACGCCACAATACGATCAGTAGTCGCTGAACAACAACAAGGAGGGAAGAACGGATCCTGGGTTATAAAAGAACCAAGCCATAACTCATCCAAGAATCACCACCTCTGGCGGTAAAGGCCAGTGAAGAGATTATCTTACTTGGAAGATAAAGACAAAGATAAAGAGTTAGTCTGCCAGTTCGAGTAGACTAAGACTAGGCCTGCCTCAGTCACCTAGTTAATACAAAAGGGAGACTCGGCACTGTGACAGATCTCTAATTGATGCCATAACCAGTCCACAGCGCTGTCACATGATCTCTAATTGGTGCCGTGATAACTCCTCCTACAGCGACATCATGGCTACACCATTTCCTGATGAAACATGCCAACAGTATCAACAACCCATATTTGTTTCACCACCTCTAGACCAAGAATCATTGAGAACAGAAAGAAAATTGGTTCATTCTTTGCATCTCAGCCTCCACAGTCCTCCGCCAAGTTGTTTTTGGTCGGCTTCTCTTTCATTTTCCTTCAGGGGTCCACAGCATAGCTGTTTTTGTGATGGCATCGGGGTCTCTTCTGAGGACATGGCCAACCCAGCTCCAGCGTCTGCCAGCTATGATGGTGTGCATGTCCTCTTGCTTGCTCTGAGTAAACAGATCTTGGTTGTTGATGGTATTTGGCCAAAAGATTCGGTGAATTTTTCTTAGGCATGTTGTGTGAAAAGAGGACAATTTCGACATTTCCTTCTCTGTAACTCTCCAGCATTCCGCACCATAGAGAAGCACAGAAAGCACACAGCTCTGATATAATCTTAATTTTGTGCTTGTGCTGTATTGAGAGGACTTCCAGATGTTGTTTAGGCTAAGCAAGGCTGTTCTTGCTTTGTTCATTCTGTTGTTGATGTCTTTGCTTGCTCCGCCGTCTGGTGTTACTATGCATCCTAGGTATGTGAAGGTGTCTGTCTGTACCAGTTGCTGATTCCTTACTGATATGGGCTCAGGGTTGCTCAGATTGAGCGTCATGACCTCTGACTTCTTTAAATTGATGCTCAAGCCCACCTGCTGGCTGTACTTATTGAGTCTATCCGTTTTTTTCCTGGATGTGTTGATGTGAATGTATTAGTAGTGCAATGTCATCTGCATATTCCAGATCTTCCAATGTAGAAAATATAGTCCATCTTATTCCTCTTGGACTGCCCTCTGTTGTCTGGCGCATCACCCAGTCTATGACTGTTAAAAATAGAGTGGTTGATAAGGGGCATCCCTGTCATACACCTGTCTTCACCTCAAAGGTTACGTTGCTCTGCCCAACACTACACGTAAAGTTGGCATAGAGGCTTTTTATGATTGACACTATGCAGCTTGGAATTCCATAAGCCCTCAGTATTTTCCATAAACTGTCCCTATGTATACTCTCAAAAGCCTTTTCAAAATCAACTAAATTAATGTACAGCTGTCTTTGCCATTCTGAACACTGCTCTATAATGTTCCTGAGGGTAAATATATGATAAGTTATCATTGCCAGGAGCTTTTCCATTCTTTAACCCTTTGATTGCTGTGATGATTTCTTCTTTTCGTGGAATGTCTGTATTAACATCTAGATCGTTTTCAGCCTCAGGAACATTCAATTGCGTCTCTGGTGATTCCTTGTTCAGAGTTTCTCTGAAATGCTCTGCCCATCTTGTTTCCTGTCCCTCTGCTGTCGTGATGAGATTTCCTTGCTTATCTCTTCTTCTTCTTCTTTGATCCATAACCGCCAACCGTCAAAGCAGTCAGCGGCCATCACGCCTGGTGGCGTCCTGTAGGGCAGCAACAAATTGATTCCACCTTGCTCGGTCGGCGGCCATCCTTCGTACAGTGCCCCAACTCTGGTTCATTCTTTGCATCTCTGCTTCCACAGTTCTCCGCCAAGTTGTTTTTGGTCAGCCTCTTTTTCCCTCAGGGGTCCATAGCATAGCTGTTCTTGTGATGGTATCAGGGTCCCTTCTGAGGACGTGGCCAACCCAACTCCAGCGCCTGCCAGCTATGATGGTGTGCATGTCCTCCTGGTTACTCCGAATAAGTAGTTCTTGGTTGCTGATGGTGTTTGGCCAAAAGATTCTGAGAATTTTCCTTAGGCAGATTGTTCCGCCGTCAGGTGTTACTATGCATTCTAGGTAAGTAAATGTGTCTGTCTGTTCTAACTTCTGGTTCCTTACTGTTATTGGCTCAGGATTGCCCACATTTAGTGTCATGACCTCTGTCTTCTTCAGATTGATGTTCAGGCCAACCTGCTGGCCATACTTATTCAGTCTATCAGTTTTGTCTTGAATGTGTTGATGTGAATGCGCGAGTAGTGCAATGTCATCTGCATATTCCAGGTCTTCCAGTGAAAAAAATGCTGTCCATCTAATTCCTCTTGGACTGCCCTCTGTTGTCTGGCGCATCACCCAATCTATGGCTGTCAAAAATAATGTTGTTGATAAGGGGCATCTCTGACATACTCCTGTTTTCACTTCGAAAGTTACATTACTCAATCCAACACTGCACGTAAAGTTAGAATAGAGGCTTTTTATGATGGAAACAACGCGGCTGGGAATTCCATAAGCCCTCAGTATTTTCCATAGGCTGTCCCTGTGTATGCTGTCGAAAGCCTTTTCAAAATCAACAAAGTTAATGTACAGCTGTCTCTGCCATTCTGAGCACTGCTCTATAATGTTCCTGAGGGTGAATATATGATCTGCACATCTTCTGTTCTTTCTAAAGCCCGCTTGTTCTTTCCTCAGTTTATGGTCAACTGCTTTTGAAATTCTCTGGATGATTATCCTGCCTAGTATTTTGCTGGGAACTGAGAGGAGAGTAATTCCTCTCCAGTTGTTGCAGTCTGCAAGGTCACACTTCTTGAGCACTTTGACAATTATTCCTTTACTCCACTCTGTTGGTGTTGTCTCAGTTTCCCAGACTTGTGCAAATAGTGGTTCTAATAGTTCTGCTGCTAGTTCAGGGTCTGCCTTGAATAACTCAGCATTTAGATTGTCGTGACCAGACGCTTTTCCATTTTTTAACCCTTTGATAGCTGTGATGATTTCTTCTTTTCAAGGGATATCTGTATTTACGTCTAAGTCACTTTCAGCCTCGGGAACATTCAGCTGAGTCTCTGGTGGTTCCTTATTCAGTGTTTCTCTGCCCATCTTGTTTCCTGCCCCCGTGCTGTGGTGATGAGATTTCCTTGCTTGTCTCTTACTAACGTTATGTTGTTTGCACCTCGTTTTCCACTGATAGTTTTAGTTATTTTATAAACTGTGCTTTGTTCATTTCTCAGTGCTGCCTCTTCTGCCTGTCTTGCAAAGTCATCCAGAAATGTCCTTTTATTAGCACGGGTTTGACGTTTTACTCCCTTGTCCAGCTGACATGTTCTGTTCACTATATATTGCCTTTAACCTGGGAGACAGCTTCTGTTTTTTTTTCTTTTCATTTCCTTTCTCTTCGCTATGGTGTTTAGCGTTTCTGGTGTTATCCAGTCTTGGCTCTTTCTTTCCTGGAATCCCAAGCATGACTTGCTGCTTTCCTTGTATATTGTTGAGATGGTGTTGAATTTCTGGTCGACATCATCGGTCTCTGTTCTTTCCTGGTGGGACCAAAAGACGCAGCAAGAGTGAACGCAGTCAGCGACTCATAGCTTGACTGCCTGCGTCAGGACCAGCGAACCAGAGCTGGTCAAGACCGCACTCCACCTCCACGTGGTGGTCCTGGAAACAGTCTGCAGCAGTGCAGTCTGGCTGAGCGAGTGTGGATCGCAATGGGAAGGCAAACCCGGTCCTAAAAAATGCCATGCAGAAGTCGGATGTGTCGACCGACAGGTGCAGATATCACAGCTTAGGCATAAACAGACACAACGCAACCACCGTCCTTTTCAGGACGAACGAGGAAGAAGAAGAAGAAGTTCTTTCCTGGCTTTTGGTAATCTGATATCGTCTCTTTACGTTGACCACGAAAGCTTTTTTGGTGAGGGGGTCCTTAAGTTTCATGATGTTATATCTTTTCTGTTTGACTGCAACTGGTCGAGCAGCTCTGAGTTTCACCTTCAGTCTTTCTACTATCTCTAATCTCTTACTAATGTAATATTGTTAGCACCTCATTTTCCACTGATGAATTTAGTTATTTTGTATACTGTGCTTTGTTCACTTCTCAGTGCTGCCTCTTCTGCCTGTCTTGCAAGATCGTCTAGTAAATTCCTTTTGTTGGCTCGGGTTTGGCATTTAACTTCCTTGTCCAGCTGACTGTACTGTTCGCTATATAGTTGCTTTAACCTGGGGGACTTCGCTTCTGTTTTCTTTCTTTTCATTTCCTTTCTCATCGTTATGGTGTTTAATGTTTCTGGTGTTATCTAGTCTTGCTTCTTCCTTCCTGGAATCCCAAGCATGATTTGCTGCTTTCCTTATATATTGTTGAAATGGTGTTGAATTTCTGGTCTATATCATCAGTCAATGTCTTTTTCTGACTTTTGGCAAATTGATATTGTTTCTTTATGTCAGCCACAAAAGCTTTTCTGGTAAGGGGGTCCTTCAATTTGCTGATGTCAAACCTTTTCTGTGTAGTTACATTTGGTCCAGCCCTTCTTAGTTTCACTTTCAGTTTTGCTACTACTAAATGGTGATCACTTCCCACATCTGCACCTCTTCTTACCTTCACATCTTGTAATGCATGTCTCTATCTACCATTAATCATGATGTGGTCTATCTGGTTTCTGTCCCGACAATTTGGTGATTCCCATATTTAATTTGTGAATTTCTTTGTGTGGGAAAAGTGTTCCTCCAATGACCAGGTTGTTAATGCTACAGAAACTTATTAATTTATCCCCATTTTCGTTTGCTGTTTCGCTGCCGTATTTCCCCATTACTCTTTCATTATATGTATTGTGTATTCCATCTTTCGCATTGAGGTCTTTGTTACGCACAGATCATTTTTTTCCCAAAGTCTTTGTATAATCATTTTGTCGTAAAAAGTCTTTGTATGATCATTTTTTTGACTGAAATGTGTATTATATTATTTTACAGTCAAAGCGACATAACTCGAGATTTTGAGACTACTATTTTTTATGAGTTTACCTCCTCTTGTGTCGAGACACGTTCGGTCTATAATTTCTTGAACGAAGCGTGACCATATCTCCTTATTTGGTAGTATCAGTCAACTGTTGTAGATGTCTGAAACCTGTCTTAAGGTTTTCTGTTCATGACCATAAAAGGAGCGATAGTGTATGTCTTTTATCTCGTATGTTCTTAGAATCGTCTTGTGTGAATTGATACTCAGGTAGATGCGTTCTGCGCATGTCTAGACTTTGAGAGTTCGATTGTGGTTTCCGCCCAGCTCGGGGAGTTAAGAAATGGTCTGAGCAGCGAGCGGACGCAATCTGCGTCTTGTGATTTTTCTGAGGGAAATACATTGTCTTTGTGAGTTAGTTAGCTAACTAGACTATTTCCCAGTGTTATTCAAGCCTGCCTGGAGGCATATGTTCAGTGGTTGATTTCGAAAAAAGGTAATTCCTCTTGTATTGAACTTTACGCTATCATCTAGAAGTTCGTCATTTTTGTCGCTCTTTGCTCGCCTGTGTGATTCAAAAATGGAGAGGTACTTTGATTAGGATTTCGCCACCGGTATCTTTATACCTGAACTAGTTACATATATGGGTCGCTCTAGACCAACAAGACTATTGTCTGTGTTCCAGGATTCGTTATATCAGAGATCACGTCCAAGTCAGATGGTTAGACTTAGGAATGTTATAAAGGTCGGGTTGACCTGTACTCCATGTATGCTATTCACGTGCAGACGATAAATGGACTTATTGTATACATCTGATCTGCTAGCATCAGGAAGGGAGTATTTATTATTATCTATGAACATTGATGATCTGCAGCTGACACTGTTGCAGAATTTATATGTATGAACTTTAGGTACCCAGATCTGTGCTATATATTATTTATACAGCTTCACGAACCAGAACTTTATGATATCGAATATACGGAAGCTATTTGTTTACAAGATGAATATTGAGTATTGGATTCTACATGACTATCAGCTAATATTATTTTGAATGCGTACTTCGTTGAACTATGTTGGTGATGACATATATATCATGACTGTTTTGTGGCGTGCAATAAATGGTATAAAACGTAAAGCGAAGTTACCATTTCTATGACTCTACACATCATGTTGCCTGTGTTGTACTCTGTGAACTATTCTACTACAATATACACAGCAACATCATAAACCAGAGAAGACACCTACATCTTGCACTTTAATACCTGGTGTCGATAGGGGTGGTAATTTGACGTCCGCCTAAATCCACCCTTATCATTTTTGGTGGCATTTTTTTAACCTGTGGCGCACATTAATTTTTGGTTGGTTTACTCTGGTACCAGCTATCAAGGGGGTCAACAAACCCAGACATCATCATCATACTAGATACAACTACAGCATCAACTACCACCTTACAAGAAATTTTGTTGAAAGTATCCGGATTTCCTGACGGTTGCTGATTTTTGAAACTACCCGGCGCTGCTCGTGGGTATCCAGTTTTCCGACGTTAGAAGGCCAAGTTCCGAGCAAATTGTTTTCCTGATCTGTTAGGAAGAAGGACAAGTGCCGTAACAACTGTTCCGGTTTCAGAGGCTCATTTTCCTGCGTCATGGCTGTCTATAGGAGCAGATGTTGATCAACGTTGGATCATTATCCTCAGAATGCTGATCTCAACCTGTTCTGCACCGTGCTGACGTTTTGGACACATAGAAGTTAAGTGGCCTGTTTTGTTTGTGAACTGTGCCCTTATGTTCTAGCTGAGCCTTCTGTATTCTTTCACACACTTTTTGCTACTTTTGCTATTTGTTACATGTTATATGTTATTTGTATTTGTATATTTCATCAACTCATCTCAGCCTGTAACCCGTCATGGGTCGTAGGGGTGCCATGGTGGAAGCATCAGCAGACAGGGTCCTCCACTGCTCTCTATCCTCAGCAATGCGTACAAGTGTGGAAAAACCGTGTCCTGCCCATTCTTTGATGTTATCAGCCCAGGATTTTGTATATTTATATGTTTATATTTCAGCGGGTCTGGATGGGTGGTGACTGTCACAAGAAATACCACGTCATAGAGGTCTTATGATAGCGTTCTGTTAGGTGCAATTTCCTTAATTGGAAATTGTTAGCAATATTTTTGCTAATTTTTGTTAGTTGTGACGATATGGTCAGTGTTGTTTTCGGTATTTTTTCATATTCTTTAGTTTTGTTTTGATTTGTTTGTATTTGTAGGTCTACTCTTTCCTATTATTTAGTTCTTTACAAAATTTTTGTTTATACATTGTGACGTCATTTGTTTGTCTTCTTTTCGCATTTTGTCATCACATTCTTTGTGATATTTCTTTTTAGTTTTCGCTGTTTATTTATTTGACTTATGCGAATGTTTTCGTATTGTTTTGATCCTTGTTGTTGTTTACATTGACTTTGATCTTTGTTATTGTTTACATTGACTTTGATCTTTGTTATTGTTTACATTGTTTTGTTATTGTTTACATAGTTCTTGCATTTGTTAAAAATTTTCCGCTTTCACTATTGTTACATATATGCTCATGCACTATTGGTTTATAGTGCACTTATCATAACTAACTGGTGGTTTTTTGCTTATGCACTATTGTAGTGCAGTTATGATAAATAACTGATGGTTATGCACTGATTTGTGTAGTGCACTGATGATTAAGAAGTGACTTGTGATATTATTATACATTTGATAATACAAGTTGGTGTCAAGTCTTGTTTCCCACAGAGATTGGAGTAAACAATACAAGCACTTTATTAAGTCTTGTTACTATTAAGGTTGAAATAAGATAATTAATTATTTCAGGTTGTGGACTCATATTTTAGACATCATGTCTACATTTGAGTACTTTATTGAGCAGGGTAAAGCCCTTGGGAAGACTGGTGATAAATTAGAAGAATTTGCGACTGTTCAATATGCCAAGGCATTGAAGTCGGAAGAAAAGAAAATGAAAGAACAAACTGAACAAAAGAAAATAGATGCTGAAAATTTAAAACTGCAGATGCAGGTGGATGAAAAGAGATTACAAATGGAAATGGAAAAACAAAAAAGAGAAGCAGAATCTCAGGAGAAGAGACTTGAAAAAGAGGCTGAGGCTGAAAATAAGAGACTTGAAAAAGAGGCTATGGCTGAAGAAAGAAAGTTACAGGCTATGGCTGAAGAAAGAAAGTTACAGGCTGAGGCTGAAGAAAGAAGATTACAAAGAGAGGCTGAAAATAAAAGACTTGAAATGGAAGAGAGAAAAGCAAAAATGGAGCATGAAGAAAAACTCTTAGCTTTAGAGTTAGAAAAGTTAAAGTTGTTGAACACTGGTAATGCTAATGATGCAAATAAGGTGTCAGATAAGACTAATGCTAAGGATTTCAAGCTTAATTTACCAGCATTTAATGCCTCAATTGATGATATAACATTTTATCTAGATAGATTTGAAAGTGCATGTAAGGTGCATAACATAGATAAAGCATTGTATGTTTATCATCTGTCCAAGATACTTAGAGGTGATGCTTTGACTTTGTTGGGTATGGTAGATGTGCCTGACAAGAACAACTATGAGGTTGTCAGGGCAGCATTGTTAAAGAAGTACCAACTTAACGAGGACGGATATCGTCTTCAATTTAAAAACATGTTACCAGAAACTGGAGTTGAATTCTCTGAATTCATCTCAAGGATACGTCTTACTTTTTTACGATGGGTTGAGCTGTCTAAGACAGAAAGTACATTTGAAGCTCTTATGGACTTACTACTTAGAGACAAGGTTATGTCTTCTGTTAATGAATCTTTTCTTTCTTTTCTTCATGAGCGTAAGCCTAAAAACATAAAAGAAATGGAAGAATACTGTAGCCAGTATGTTACTGCGCATCCTCACATAACCATTAGCAACTCTAAAGTAAAAGAAGGTCTGCCAGTTGCTTCGGCAGCACCTTATGGCCCAAATTTTATGCGTAAATTTCAGGGTAGCCAGCAAAATTTCAATAAAAAGAGTAACCGTAATTATGCCCAGAATCATAGCAATCAATTCCAGGGTGATTCTTCTTCCCAGAACTGGAGACAACCTAATACTACACGGTATTCTACTCCCGTTAACTTTAGAAATTTTCACAAAGGTAATCGGTATAGAGGAAAATATTTTTTCGCAGAGACCTCAATACCAAGATAATAGAGGTTCTCAACAGTATAGAGATGGTAATGACAGTTATGGAAACTGGAACTCAAACCAGGATAAAAATTACAGTAGGGACTTTAATGATAATTGCAGAGGCAATAATGGTCGCGGTAGATCGCAACATAAGAGAAAAAGATATCAACAGACAAACTCTGTTCAACAAGAATCTCAGGGAGCAGATAAACAGGTTAATAATGATAAAGACCATAATGCTATCGGATGCTCATCTTTTGATTTTGGTAGAGCAAATAAATGTATCCAATGCAGTACTTTATTTGACCCGAAGACCGTTACTACTTTAAGCTGTGGTCATCCTTTGCCCGCTCTTCCTGCTAATGTTGCTCATGACGGGAGAGGTTCTCTTATATTACATAAGGGGCTTGTAAATAGTAATCCAGTCTCAGTGTTGTTTGATTCTGGATGTACTACTGTTGGTGTTAGACAATCTCTTGTAAATCCATCCTGTGCTACAGGAAGGGTCATCAAATGTGTCACATTTGGTGGCACGTTGGAAAAGTATCCTACTGCCATAATACATATAGCTACTCCTTTCTTCACGGGAGATGTCCACGCGTGTCTACTTCCAAACCCTATTGCGGACCTTATTATTGGTCGTATTCACGGAGTTAGGGAATGTACCCCACAGCAAATTGCTGTTTGGGAGGAGCAAAACATTGAAGCTACCAATGCGGTGGTCACAAGAGCACATGCTCTGGATCCACCTCAAACTTCATTAATTAATAATGATGAAGTAAATGACCAAGATAGTCACTTGACTATTTCACGTGACTCATTTATCAAATTGCAAGAAGAAGATCCTTCTTTACAAAAATTCTTCATTCTAGCAAAAAAAGGTGATCCTAATCAGAATACTAATAGAAAATCTTGGATTTCTATGAAGAACGGCGTACTTGTACGTATGGTACAAGACTCGACTACGTCCACTCATTCACAAATTCTTGTGCCTAAGAGCATGAGATTGCAAATATTGCAACATGCTCATGACTCGCAATGTGCTGGACATATGGGGTTTTCCCGTACAAAGTCGAGGGTTCTTGCGGCTTTCTTTTGGCCATTTGTGAGCAAGGACATACGAATTTACTGTCGCTCTTGCAAAGTATGTCAGGAGGTCAAATCTAAAGGACCACGACATGCTGCGCCTATCCAGGCTGCTGACATTCCTATTCGCCCTTTTCAAAAAATGGCAATAGATATTATCGGTCCTTTTAGAATTAAGTCAGCTAGAGGACATCAATTTATTCTTACATGTGTCGATATGTGCACACGTTGGCCAGAGGCAATACCTCTCAAGAGCATCTCAACTGCTGATATCGCAGACGCTCTTTGGCTGATATTTTCTCGCTTGGGTTTTCCCGGAGAAATATTGTCAGACCATGGCACTCAACTTATATCAGACACTATGTCACAGGTAATGTCTATGCTACATATTAAAAGGTCTCTCAGCAGTATCTATCACCCAATGTCTAATGGGTTAGTCGAACGTTTGAATAGGACTCTGAAAACTTTACTTGGGAAGATAACTGAGGATCATCCTCAGGATTGGGACAGGGTCTTACCCGCGGCTCTCTTTGCGTATAGAGAGGTCCCCAATGAACATACAGGGTTTTCCCCTTTTGAACTTGTCTTTGGCGCGCAACCGCGTGGCCCTATGTCTTTACTTCACGATCTAATCACTGCCGATAATATTAGCGATGAGACTCAATCTTCTTATGAGTACGTCATTGCTCTTAGGCAAAAGATCATCGAGGCATGCAAACTAGCAACTTCTTCATCCGAATTTGCTAAAGAAAAGGCAAGGCAGTTTGCAAATAAAAATAGATGTCTACGACAACTTTGTCCAGGTGACAAAGCTCTCGTTCTACTTCCTTCAAGGGAGAACAGACTTCTAATTGCATGGAAAGGTCCATATGCAATAGTCTCCAAAATTTCTGATGTCGACTATGTTGTCGATATTGATGGAAAGCATAAAACTTTCCACATAAATATGCTCACGGAATTTCATGAAAGACCTGACTATTTGCAGCCTATTTTCCAGGCAACGGACAATTCTCAAGCACCTCATGGTCAGTACTCATCTCTGTCAGTTATACAGGATGAGGAAACTACTTTTTCTGATGTCAATCTTCCTCTTCCTATGGTCCCACTTTATTCTACGGAATCTTGGAAAAACGTGACCGTTTCTCCAAATCTTTCCGCTGAGGAACATCGACAAGTTTCTTCGATGTTGCAAACATTTCAGGATGTTCTTACAGACATCCCGGGACACACACATGTCATTGAACATGACATTGTGCTAACTGATCATAATCCTATCAGAGTCAGACCCTATCCAATACCTATCCATTTCCAGTCACAAGTCGAAAAAGAATTGGATGAAATGATACGTTTGGAAATCATTGAACCATCCACTTCAGCATACTCTTCGTCTATGGTTATTGTTCGAAAGAAGGATAATAACATTCGCATTTGCGTAGATTATCGCAAATTGAACCAAGTTACGAAGTTCGATGCTGAACCTATGCCTTCATTGGAAGAGCTACTCAATAAACTTTCTAATTCTAGATTCTTTACCAAACTAGATTTGTCTAAAGGTTATTGGCAAGTTCCTCTAACTGAACGTGCCAAACCTTTTACAGCTTTTTCTACACCTAGGGGTTTATTCCAATGGAATTTCATGCCTTTTGGTCTTATGAACGCCCCTGCTACATTCGTACGCATGATGCGGCGAATTCTCGCATATCGTACAGATGTCATAGCATACTTAGACGATATCTGTCTATTCAGTGATTCCTGGGAAGATCACTATTTGGGTTTATACGAATTGCTGTCTACTCTTCGCGAGTATAACTTGACTGCAAAACCCTCTAAAGCCTTTATAGGATTTAGTGAGATTTCTTTCCTGGGTCATCGTGTTGGTCATGGTCTTTTAAAGACAGAGGACCACAATGTTTCAAAAATACTTAACATTTCGGTCCCTAAGACGAAGAAACAAGTGCGGAGTCTATTAGGTTTGATCCAATTCTACGGACGATTCATTCCGAATCTGTCCTCCATTATGGCACCGCTTTCTACTTTATTGAAGAAAGGGTCGCCTAATCTGATCCGCTGGTCTAAAGAATGTCAATCCTCATTGGACCAGGTTAAAGCCCTATTTTCATCTCCACCTATTCTTAGGTTACCTACTATTGAGAAAACTTTTGTTCTTCGAAGTGACGCCTTGTCAACTGGGATTGGGGCAGCACTAATGCAGGAGTATTCTGATACTCTGCATCCGGTGATGTATATCTCTAGGAAATTAAATGCTGCAGAAAAGAATTACTCGGTTTTAGACCGTGAGTTATTGGCTATGGTATGGTCTATTCTGAAGTTACAAAGATTTCTTCTAGGCGCACACTTCATTGTGGAAACCGACCAAAAAGCGCTTACTGCTATTCAGAGCAAAAACTTGAAGAGCTCGAGGTCCACCCGTTATGCCATAGCTCTTCAACCATTTCATTTCTCGGTGCGAGCTATCCGTGGTTCGGATAATGTGATGGCAGACATTCTGTCCAGATGCCCACACGATTCCACATGATTCTTCTGTCATATATATTTCCTGATATACAGTCCAATACTATAATGACATGTTAGCAAATATTTTCTCACTTTTTTTTTTTTTTGAGGAATTTATAACATTGTACCATGTAATTATCTAAGAAGGCTTAGTTAGTGATATACGGGCCAAAAGATCACTCGGCCACATTTAGATAATATATTTTCATGATTGTATTAAGAGATTTAACAGTTATCTTTAAGATTTGTGTTATTGATATTTTCGCAGCACATCATTGAAGTCTGCGAGATTATGTCCATTGTGGAACTTTGATGATATCAAGTCCTGTCCTAGATTGGGAGCGGATGATGTTCACGTCTTCTTCTATTTGATTGTATTCTTGTCTATGAAGAACAACACATGTATTAGTTAATAATTACTGATGCATTATATAATGTAATAGTATAGTGCGGTATATTAGTATATTACACCGCTATTTGCACAACACATTGCATGATATTATAATAATAGATTTAATTTCATATATTGGCATGAGTGTAATTTGACTTTCATTATGATGTTGCCATCATTGTGGCGTGTGTTGGTGGCACCTTCCTGGAATATATACGCGTATACTTAGATAAATTTTTTCTCTAAGGATCTGAGATATGATCTCAGTTTCGCTCCATGCATTGAGCTAGTTTGTTAGGTATATATCCGCGCATCATACGTGCGTTAGGAGCCTAGATTTTTCCGGCTCCAGGATTTTAAAAAACAAATGTTTCATTTTTTTTTTCCCGGGAGGGTGCGGTAATGTTACGCACAGATCATTTTTTTCCCAAAGTCTTTGTATAATCATTTTGTCGTAAAAAGTCTTTGTATGATCATTTTTTTGACTGAAATGTGTATTATATTATTTTACAGTCAAAGCGACATAACTCGAGATTTTGAGACTACTATTTTTTATGAGTTTACCTCCTCTTGTGTCGAGACACGTTCGGTCTATAATTTCTTGAACGAAGCGTGACCATATCTCCTTATTTGGTAGTATCAGTCAACTGTTGTAGATGTCTGAAACCTGTCTTAAGGTTTTCTGTTCATGACCATAAAAGGAGCGATATAGTGTATGTCTTTTATCTCGTATGTTCTTAGAATCGTCTTGTGTGAATTGATACTCAGGTAGATGCGTTCTGCGCATGTCTAGACTTTGAGAGTTCGATTGTGGTTTCCGCCCAGCTCGGGGAGTTAAGAAATGGTCTGAGCAGCGAGCGGACGCAATCTGCGTCATGTGATTTTTCTGAGGGAAATACATTGTCTTTATGAGTTAGTTAGCTAACTAGACTATTTCCCAGTGTTATTCAAGCCTGCCTGGAGGCATATGTTCAGTGGTTGATTTCAAAAAAAGGTAATTCCTCTTGTATTGAACTTTACGCTATCATCTAGAAGTTCGTCATTTTTGTCGCTCTTTGCTCGCCTGTGTGATTCAAAAATGGAGAGGTACTTTGATTAGGATTTCGCCACCGGTATCTTTATACCTGAACTAGTTACATATATGGGTCGCTCTAGACCAACAAGACTATTGTCTGTGTTCCAGGATTCGTTATATCAGAGATCACGTCCAAGTCAGATGGTTAGACTTAGGAATGTTATAAAGGTCAGGTTGACCTGTACTCCATGTATGCTATTCACGTGCAGACGATAAATGGACTTATTGTATACATCTGATCTGCTAGCATCAGGAAGGGAGTATTTATTATTATCTATGAACATTGATGATCTGCAGCTGACACTGTTGCAGAATTTATATGTATGAACTTTAGGTACCCAAGATCTGTGCTATATATTATTTATACAGCTTCACGAACCAGAACTTTATGATATCAATAAATGGTATAAAACGTAAAGCGAAGTTACCATTTCTATGACTCTACACATCATGTTGCCTGTGTTGTACTCTGTGAACTATTCTACTACAATATACACAGCAACATCATAAACCAGAGAAGACACCTACATCTTGAACTTTAATACCTGGTGTCGATAGGGGTGGTAATTTGACGTCCGCCTAAATCCACCCTTATCAGTCTCCCATTACTATAAGATCATATCTAGATGTGTCTTCCATTTCTTTCTGCAGTTGTTGATAGAATTCATCCTTGACCTCTTCAACGCTGTTGTTCGTTGGTGCGTAGCATTGTATTATTGTAGTATTGGTGAATCTCCCTCTCAATCTTAATCTTATCAGTCTGTTGTTGATGGGATTCCATTCCAGTAATGTCCTTTCTATTCCTTTCTGTAGAATAATGGCTACACCTTCATTGTGCTGTCCATCCTCTCTTCCAGAGTAAAGTACTGTTTCTCCTGTTGCTGTTTTAACTTTTCCTGCCCCTGTTCATCTGCTCTCGCTTATCCGTAGAATGTGTAACCTATAGTTTCTCATTTCTGCCATGACCTGTTTTAGTTTACCCATCTCATTCAATGTCCTGACATACCAAAATCCTATTCTTGTTTCATGTTTTGCGGTCAGGGCGTCCGTTTCCGCATCAGTGGCTTCCTTTCGGCTTTCACCACTGACAGTCATATGAGCCTCAGACTCCGGATGTCCGTCCCGCAGCAAGTTTGTTCATTTGTTGTCATTTCCGTAACTTCATTTCTTTTTACATAGACAGGGGTGTCAGCCATATGCTAAAACCCCCAACCTGGAGGACCAGGGTATCTGCTTTAGTCTGACCCCTACCCGCGCAAACCTGTCCAGCTTGGTAGAACCTTCCAGGAGTAAAACTCCCGCTGGCATAGCTCTGGGGGTAATCAGGGTATGCAAGCCGCCATACCTCGACAAGGTATTGACACCGGTGATGGCAGATCCTCCTGCATGTAGTTCACTAAGTAAAAACCAGAGTTAATTCTGGGGGTCGAAAGATTCCCCCAAGTTTAGTGTGCTGTGCTAGGTTCTCAGCATGTTGCGCTACAGTGGGAACTGTGGTATCAAGCTGCTCTGCTGAGGCAAATCTATCCCTGAAACATTGGCCAGGCAGCTTGAGAACTCAGAGATTGACTATTACTAGGATGCACCACATCAATTTGCTTCAGGGTCTTGGTTAGTTATCTAATCTACGAATTTGTGCGCAGGCAGCATGAATTCCTTTGTATCCCACTTGTGATGTTAAATCACATCCCTTACACACTCCAACTTCTCCATCAATCCAGTTTTCTTTGGTCTAATGAGCACTCTGCCTGTCTATTGACATTCTTTATGAAAAAGAGAGCTATCCAGACTATCAGAAGAGAACAGAACCAACCCAAAGACGACTATCACACTCTCGACCGGCAGGGACAGATAACTATTTTTCGACTCAGGACAGGGCATAACAAACTGAATAAACACATGCACAAGCTACGATTGTCTGCTTCACCACTGTGCACATGTGGATTAAACGAACAAACTGCTGAGCATGTTCTACAGGACTGTCCTCTGTATGACCAGTTAAGAAAGATATACTGGCCCAATGACTCAACACTAAACTCAAAGCTATATGGAGTTAAAGAGGAACTTCAAACAACAGTCGAATTCATCATGAGAACTCGTCTGACGGTGTAATCATCAAAGATGCGATCGCAAGAAGAAGAAGACATTCTTTATTATACTCTATATATTTGGAGCATGGCTTGGTTTCAGATTTAGACTGTACCTTTTCTGAAGCAGAGGTTGATGCATTTTTTTTACTGTACGCAATGTCCTCAAAAACCTAACCACCATGTAAGATGCAATCTAATTGTATATACTGTCTCAACATCAAGGGTTAGACATAACAGATCCCCAACATTCTCATTTTTCCCCATTTAATGGTACTCTGATAGACTATTTTCTTTCCATGCCATGTTTCCTTTCCACTTACAACACTGTCAGGCCCATACCCATTTCTCCTCAAACTTTTCTTCTGTTGCTGTTTTCAGCAAAGTGTTACATCTCTGTGTATGTTCAAAATGTTTTGTATAACCATTTTTATTTTTTCATTATTTGATTTTTCAAGCCTAGTTTTTTTCTAGAATATTCATTTATTAACTTTTCTCTCTAATCACTGTATCTGATTCTTCTATATTTCTGAAAGTTTATGAGATATTAATATATCAAGAAAGGTCATTACATGATCTGTGAATTATGTATTTAAATAAGATATAGTTAATAACTTTGAGCATGTATGGGGTGAATTAGCACTTGAAGTCAAAATAGAATAACATATTGGGATCAGTCTATTTTCTATTGCATTATGATCTGATTCTAAACATGTCAACTGACAGAACACATTCTAAGCAGTCATATTTTGACTATGAGAATTGTTTTTTTTTTTTTTTTTAAAGAAATTGTGCTTTTCCTATGAAGAAAACCATGAAGTTCTCAAAATTCACTTCTTGCGACTAATTTTCTTACAATATTCTTATTTATTCATCAATCCACATAAGATCTGACACAGATACTCTCCACTACATAACAAACTTTTCTCAGATCCCATTTTGGATATCTTTTCAAAATTTTGAATTACTGCAAATAATGTAAAATTTAGCAAAATTTGTTACTACTTTTAAATACTAACTTAAACATTCCATAGCTCAGGATCTACTAAAGTTACCAAAAATCTAATCTGGAAATAAGTTTCAAAACACAATGTTTCATTTCCATTAACATTTTGGTATTAATAACTAAAAAAAAAGAAACAAACAAAAAAGGCTGTTGTAAATTCAAATATGGCATTAAAATCCAATAAGGTCAACATGTCCATTGCCACCAATAGCATTGTTCAATTAAATGATCTATTATGCATAACTATTATTGGTGTAAGTTAAGCCTGTGCCTTTTAAACTAATTCCTGCAATTATTTATAATAATAAAACTTCACTATAGCTCCTCCACCTTAAAGAGAAAATGTATCAAAAGTTAGCTAATCCCTTAAAGATAAAATGTATCAAAAGTTAGCTCCTCCCCTTAAAGAGAAAATGTATCAAAAGTTCTCACAAAATTAGATTTCAAAATTTCATATTTCACTGAAATTTTGGTTCAGGTCACTTAATTTAAACTGCATTTTAAATACATGGATTGTTATTGTTGTTGTTTAACACATTAACAACCACGTGCCGGTGGGACTGGCTTATGAAATCCCCTTATTTGGACCGGAAGCCGCTCACAGCGTCAATCTATGTTTATTAATAAAACGAATGAAAAATGTTCTGAAACACTTTCTGATCTGGTTCAAGATTTTAAGTTGCCATCAAAAAAGAAATTCAAAAAGCATGGTAGTTGTAGAACACTGGAAAATTGATATTATGTTCATATTTTTCAATGTTTTTGGTAAGTTACCAAATCATGTAAAACTGTTTATTGTGGCAACTAGTGACAGAACCACAAAAAATGCTTGTACATCTCCAATAACAGCTGAACAAGCTAGAAATTTGTTTCAACAATTGACTGATGGATCTAGCGATGAGGACAAGAGTGAAAACGTTGTGTACATCGATTAAAATAGTGATTTTGGTAGTAGGGTGCAAGCAGCGATGATAGTGAAAATATTGCAAGTCCTCGGTCATCGGAGGGCAGTAAAATAGCAAAGACCTGGATTAGAGTTACAAATGGTGCAGGAAATAATGTAACTAAAGAACAAAAACAATGGCAGCAAGTTAGTGAGGGTGAAACATCAAATAGTTTTCGTTTAGTCCCAACTCGAGCACCAGGTCTGCATGCAAATTTTGAGATTTTATGTAAGTGGTGTAGGTGTGATTATGTAAGCTACCAATAGTGTAAATATTAGTCCTTGGGCTTGTTATTCTTGTAATTTGATATACTATGCGGGGCAAAGTCTACAGACAGGGGGTATGATGTGCTGGTGTTGTGGGTAGTGGGTTTCCCCCCTTGCTTCACCCTAGGCCTAGTGAATTCTGTTCATGAAAGGAGCGACCATTGCGGTGTTAGTCTCTTGGCCTAGCAAAACCTCTCATACCCCAAGATCGTTGTGCGTGGTGAAGAGCCACACCCTCCTCGAGGTAGTCCTGGTAACTGAGGGTGCGAATCCTCAGGCTAAACACAACGGATCTAGAGGAGCAAACCTCGATAATAAAACCGGTGCACTACACCGTACACATCCTCTGTGGGTGGGAAGGAGCCAGATGGATACTGAACAAGTCATGGGAGTGGGAACGAGTGTGGACTGCTCCCTGAAGATCGGAACCCATCGTACAGGCACAGAGACTCAGGACGTGATGATCCTATTGCCTTCAACTCTTGGTCACATGCCTAGAGCCTCGGAGAACTCGCGTAACCAGCAGGCAATTTGGTGGCGGGGAAAGAGCACTGTGAGCCCTACCTTGGCTACGTATCACAAGGAGACGCAGAAACACCCCCTTTATCTCCCCCAGAGCTGGCACAGTACACTTCTGGCTTCTACCCGGGGCGTTAGGAAATCCACAAGGCACCCCAGCATCACAATGCCAAGAAGATGACAAAGTTGGAATTTACTAACTCAAACCTGGCAGAGCAAGTCCTCCAACAGATGCGGCCAATGCTGGGCCCACTGGCGCGTGGACACGTCCCGATCCCCATCGAGACTTGCCCGGGGAGCCCACCCCGGCTCAAAAAAGCAGAGAAGGCCACTCTCCAAACCTCCGATGTCTTGCGGGCAGTGTTAGGATGTGCAAGAACATGGACAGGAAGACTCCACACAACTTCCCCACTGAAGACACGCCCACGGCGACCGTTGCCTCAATTGGCTGTGTGTGGTGTACCCGGAAACGGGGCCTCCCAGTACTGAGACACAGTTAAGTCCCCGATGTCACTTATCGGTGCAGAGTTGAGAGAGATGGCTGAGCATCACAATCCCCCCTGTGTTGCAGCATGATGAGAACCCAGAATTGCACACTGAGCTTGGGGGGATCACTTGGGCACCAGACTTAATACTGGCTCTTGACTGGATGGCCGCATGCAGGAGATTTCTACAATGGGGGTTTGGCAGGTGGTGGGTATCTGGAAGTGGCTCTGTGCAGGACGTGAGGATTCCTTGAGTGAGCCCAGAACCAGAGCACAGCATTGTGCAAGCTCTGCATAGTTGGAGAGCCCCCTGGATGACGGGGAATGCACAGTGTGCTACCCCACCTGCTAACTTAGAACCAGAAGTGGGGTCCTCTGTATGCGTGCCAGGCCAGGATAAAATGCCTGGGAAAGAGACTGGAGCTCAGAACTCCCTAACTCAAAGTTGCAGGATGGCAGGAAAGACAGGGCTATTTTGAAGATAATGCAACCATATTTTCACCATACGAGCTCGGACGCCGCCTCGGTAAACAAGGTCCGCGCAGAGCAGTGACACCCCCAGGCTGCTTGCGAATAGTCTACTACTGGGAACATAAACAGATTAGGGATGAGCCCACTCTCCCGTTGAACAGGTGCTAAAGTCATAGATACTGGGCCAGAAGGCTCACCGGAAACCACAGTATCACGCAACTCGCTTTTTTTTTTTCTATGGAGAGTACACAGTCAAATAAATCTCGTACTGGTGCTCGCCCTGTGGAGCTCCACCAGGCAGGTGCAGTGCCGGGCTCTGAGCCTCGACAGAGCCCACCCTCAGCTACTGGAGGACTGTTACGTGCAGTCTTTGATATCTTACAATATTATACATTGGTATACTTGTTATGTTCGCAAATATTTTGTAAACAAAATAGATATTTTTTAGTGCTTAAGGGAAAGTCATTATTGAGTTACTTCCCTTGAAAGTTGTGCCGTCTCTTTCGATCGAACTCCGCGGATGAATCCATTATTACTGCGATTTATTCTTTGTTTGGGTAGTAATAGATTGTTCTTGCTTCAGAATATCTATGGCCTGAATTTATGTGTATTGTTTGGCTGAGTAGGACGAGTCTGTCTTATATCTGTATATCTTTACATATCTAAGTCGAACTATATGTTCTTTTGTCTCTAGAGAGGTCAAAGGCTGTTCGGCGGATGTGTCTCTAGAGAGGTGTGATTTGGCTTCGCCCTGATCATGGGGGCTGTGTTTTTGCTATGTCGGCTTGTCGCCGGAAAAAGTGATCTCTATATTTATGGGGAAAGTGATAGTCATCTAGACCTATCGTGTATGCTTTACCCCAGTGTTTATTCTTATTGCCAAGGAATGGCAGAATCATATTTCTGATACCAAGGTAATAAAAGATACTCTTTTGAACTCTCGTACGAAGCCACCATTTTCGATAGGTACGATTTGTATGTCTAAGAGAATATATTTGACTCGATGAAAACGACTTCGATTCCTAGCAGCACTATATCCTGTAGTTTGCAGTCAATTGTTTATGATCAAATCTACAGAGCAATGAAATGTTTAATGAATGACTAACTTTAGGACAGATTCATTATCTGTATCCAAACGTGAGTGACAGCTCACGAGTGAAGCCATCTTGGAACCAAACATGTAGTGACTTTCAAGAAGAGAAAAGGGATGCCCGTATTATCGCTTGATTAGTCCAGAGATCACTGCTACACATGAGAACCCATTGCTAGCGGTTCAATATTATTATATGAAAAAAAAAAACTGTGCTGAACATTATGTTAAAGAATCTGCGCTAGACGAGGTTAGGTCTAGAAGCCATCTGGAATATTATTTATAAGCTGACGTGCTCAGTCAGTGAAGTCAGTTGATATATATATATGGGCAATACTGAGTGCTTGGCTACTGACAGTCCATTATACTATTCTTCTACATGAGTGCCCATGTAACATAACATTGCAAGACCATTTATCCACTGTACCATGATGTATTATGCCAACCTGTGATTTGTCACTATCTGTGCTGTCGAGTGTGTACGTCCAATTAAACTGTAGTAAAGGTACACAGTCGTTGGTGTCGATGACTTCCAGCCATACATGAGTGTGAGAAAAGAACATTTGTCAACACCACGAACTCCTCTTATCATTCGCACATTATACACTCCATCTATGTCTACACACCACTGCGTAGGTCAAGTTGACATTCCATACTCGAACCACGAGCAACACAACAACACAGTATTTAACTCGGGTGATGTTCGAGCGAGCTTCAGATTTCTCAGCTTGTCTCTTGCTCAGGGCAAGGGTCTTGTATTAAGAGTTTATCAACTGATGATGATGACGTCTGGCTCCCAAAAAGAGACCTTATCAACTGGTGGACCAGCTTTCTGGGTTTGACCTCGCAGAAGTTCAGAAGTCAACAGATTACCGATACCAGACCGTTTCCTGTGGCTGATACGACACACTTGCAGTATTGGTTTGCTCTTTGTCAACACTTCGTCACGTGACCTGTCAAGTGAATGCAGTATGTAGGTCAGCGTTGTTGACATTTTTACATTAGACATTACAGAGTTTCACAGAACAGTTGGATCAATTCTTGTCAATATTAACAGGAAGACAGTATTATTGAACGAAGAAGTCCTATTTTCATCGATGGATCTTCTTGTTTTCTATATATGAACTTTAATATTTAAGGCCAGAATGTTTAATTGAATAAAGTGGCAGTTTGTTTATTTTCATAAAAATAACTTTGCCATTACTGTAAAACTGAGCCTATTTTGCAACACATACTATCATACACATAATTTATATATTTATGTTTACATGTTATTTGTTTGTATAGTATGTTAGTTTCTATGTCAGCGGGTTGTGTTTAAGGTTGGGCGGAGTCCTCACAACAGAATATCCCACGTCATAGAGGGTCCGTTGTGGGCGTTTTCTATAGGTGCAATTTTCTTGATTGAAAATTTGCTGCGACAACTGTTGCTTTTGTGTTAGCTGTGAAGACTGTAATTATTGTTATTTTTGTAATATTTCTTTGTTCTTTAGTTATGTTTTGATTTGTTTGTAATTTGTTGGTCTAACCTTTTCTATCTTTCAGTTCTATTCACAATTTATATTCATATACTGTGACGTCATTTGTGTTGTAATCCCTTGCAGATTCAGTGATTATTTTCATTGATTTCCCTATTTGATTTATTTGATTTCTGCAAACGTTTTCGTATTGTCAGTCCTATTTGTACTTTATGTATTCTGTTGGTTGACATATGTTTTATATAGGTATATTTCATAAGACACTATTGCCTGTGCACTGCACTTGGATTATGGTATAAACCAGTACTTGATTATTATTACTGTTATACAAGACCTTATTAAGGCTTGTGACCCACAGATATTGGGATAGTATATGATTAATCAAGTCATTAAGAACTTGTGGTATTATTATTGTTTCAAGTGATTAGTATTATTGTTAGACATCATGTCTACATTAGAATACTTCATTACACAAGGGAAATCCCTTGATAAAACTGGTCAACAATTAGAAGAATGGGAGGTTGCTCAATATGACAAAGCATTAGCTGCAGAAGAGAGAAAAGCTGCTGCAGAAGAGAGAAAAGCTATGGCTGAAGAGAAAAGATTAGAAAGAGAAGCTGAGGCTGCTGCTGAACAAAAGAAATTGCAGATGCAGGTGGAGCAAAGGAGATTTGAAGCTGAACAAAAAAAAAATTAGAAAGAGAAGCTGCTGCTGAACAAAAAAGATTAGACAGTGAAGCTGAACAAAAAAAATTAGAAAGAGAAGCTGCTGCTGAACAAAAAAGATTAGACAGTGAAGCTGAACAAAAAAGATTAGACAGGGAAGCTGAACAAAAAAAATTAGAAAGAGAAGCTGCTGCTGAACAAAAAAGATTAGACAGGGATGCCGAACAAAAAAGATTAGAAGCTGAAGAAAAAAAAGCAATAAGAGAACATGAATTTGAGTTAGAGAAATTGAGATTGACAAGTATGAGTAATGTTAATCAGGCATCTAGTGGTAATGGTAAACCTTCTACTTACAAGGTTAAGGTTCCACCGTTCAATCAGTCCAGTGATGATATTACATTCTGGCTGGATAGATTTGAACGTTCTTGTCGTACACATAATGTGGATAAATCACAATACGCTAATCAATTAGCAGAAAACTTGAAAGGTGAATCTTTGACTAGATTATGCCTTGTAGGAGAAGCAGATAAGGATAATTATGATGTCATTAGGGCGGCTTTGATAAAAAAAATACCAGCTAAGTGAGGAAGGCTATCGCCTTTTGTTTAAGACGATGGTGCCTGAGACAGGTGTAGAATTCTCAGAATTCACTGCAAAGGCACGTCTCACAGTTGATCGTTGGATTGAGCTTTCCAAAACATAAAAAACGTATGAAGGACTTATGGATTTGTTGCTCAGAGATAAGATTATGTCATGTGTTAACAAACCATTCCTGGAATTTATACATGAGCGTAAACCCAAATCTCTAAAGGAAATGGAAGAATATTGTTCCCAATATGTCACTGCACACCCCGACGTGACTTTTGGCAACACTAAGATTAAGGAGAGTATGCCAGTTGCTTCAGCAACACCATACAATCCCAATTATTCACACAGATTTCAGGGACCTCAAAACAGATTTGATAAAAAAGGTAACCATAATAGTTATCAAAACCAAGGTAACCAATCATTTCAGGGTTCTTCTTCAAAGAACTGGAGACGAGCTGATAGCTCTCGACACAGGGGTGGTCATAATTATAGGAATTTCCGTAGAGGAAGTAATTATAGAAACTATCAGGGTTATCCGTCTTGGAGTCAACAAGATCATAATTACAGAGATACTCATTATAATGAATATGATAATGGTAACCAAGGGAACTATGACTCAAACCCAAATAGGGGTTACAATAGAGGTAACAATAACTACAGAGGTGATAATAACCGAGGTAGATCTCAAAACAAAAGACATAAACCACATTTTCAGGCAAACTCTGCACAACAAGAGTCCCATGAAGCCTATAAACAGAGTAAAGATAATAATGATGCTAGTAATATGGCATGTGCCGCTTTTGATTTTGGGAGAGCATCTCAGTGCCCCCAATGCAAAACGTTATTTGAGCCAACCACAGTGTCTACTTTAAGCTGTGGCCATCCTCTTCCTGCTCTTCCGGCATCAGTCGCGCATGATGGCAGAGGTTCTCTTGTCTTACATAAGGGTTTAGTAAATAACAATCCAGTCTCTGTGCTATTTGACTCTGGATGCACCACAATTGGTGTTAGGCAGTCACTCGTAGATCCTTCCCGTGCCACCGGTCAAGTAGTCAAATGTGTAACATTTGGCGGCACATTAGAGAAATACTCTACTGCTATCATTAGGATTGCTACTCCTTTCTTTACAGGAGATGTACACGCATGTCTTCTTCCGAATCCGATCGCTGACCTCATCATCGGTCGCATTCATGGAGTCAAAGAATGCACTCCGCAACAAATTTCCGCGTGGGAAAGGCAAAACATGCAGATTGCTAACGCTGTAGTCACTAGAGCTCAGGCTCTTAATATGCCTCAAACTTCATCTACTGAAGATAATGAAGTGCATAACCAAGGTGATCCCTTGGTAATTTCTCGTGACTCGTTTATAAAACAGCAAGAAGATGATCCCACTCTGAAGAAATTCTTCATTCTTGCAACTAAAGGTGATCCGAATAAAAGACACAAGTCGTAAATCGTGGATTACAAAGAAGAATGGCGTATACT
>JAMPIV010012219.1:132500-138540 GCA_024509875.1 Oreohelix idahoensis | reverse complement strand
GATAGATTTAGATTTCGTGAGGTATGCGTAAAATTCTATAATTTTTTATAAATATAAATTAATTGGTTCGCATTGGTTTTTATATGAAATACGTAAAGCTCTTCTATTTTGTTTTTGATTAATGGTTTAGTTAGGATAAAAAAGAAATTAAAAATGTTATTATAAAAGATAATTTTGATTCTGTTCTAAATATTTATGATTCACATTATTAAGTTTATGGGAGATAATTATATTTTTGTTAAGGTTTTTAAGTTGAAGAAAGGTTGGATTCAGGATTTTTGTAATTTAAATTTTAGGTTAGATATAATAAGTATTTGGTTAGGAGGGGTAAGCATTGTGATTAGTTTTATGGGTTGATATGTATGATTTATTAAAGGGTAGGAGTAAGTTGTTATTTCGTGGGATGTAGAGGAGGTGGGTGTTGAATGGGGATAATATAATTGCTGTAAGATAGGGATTTTGATTCGTAAAGATTTGTTTTATTTGAGTGGGAAGTATGGTTTGGTTGATAATTTGATTATTTAATGGATATGGTTATTGTTGAGTAGTTTGATCTTAGTGTTTATGATGTATTTTTAAATTTTATAGATGGTTGAGGGAAAGATTGTTTAATTTGGGGAGTATTTGAAATAGAATAGTAAGTAGAAGTATGTGTATTTGTATGGTGATTAAGGGTATATGTTTAGGGATGACTATTTTTTTAAATTGCATAGTATGGGTTTTATTTATTATAAAGTTTGTAAACTTAGGATGGATTAGGGAAGGAGGTTATTTTTTTTGGGAATTTTTTGGTTAATTTTTATTTTTTTTGGAGGGGGGTTGTGTTTTTTTTTTATTTAATAATGGTTAATGGTGGGAGGGTAGTGGATAAAAGATAATGGGTATGTATTTAAAGATGATTAATGGGGAGAGAGTATTTAAAAAGGGTGTCTGGGATGGGTATTTAACAAGTGTTATGTAAGATGTGGGAATTGGTATTTTGAACAGAGGAGTTTAATGGGGTTAGCTGTATTAGGAATGATGGGGTTTTGGGGGTGAGGGTAATTGAAGATGTTTTTAGTGTATTAGATTATTATAGATTGGATGGGGGTCAGTGTGTTGAAAGGATTAGGTAATTGGTAGGATGAGGTATTTAGGTAAAGAGTTAGGTGTGTTAAAAGGATGTGGGCTATAGTTTGTGCAATGATTGGTGAAGATTTGCTAATGGGGATGGATTAATGTATTATACTATGACAGGGATATATATGTTTGGATATTTATTGTAGGTATTGTAATGGGTTGATAATATGGGGGTTATTTATTTGAAAGGATGTTATATGGGGGGAGGTATTGTTTGTTTATTAGATATATGGGTTTTTTGGGTGATGTTAGGAAAGATTAAGAGGGGTGAGGTATGATGTTTTAGAGAGAGTTTTAATTATATAAGGTGGATGTTTTGATAATAGATTTAATGAGTGGATTGTTGTTATTTTATTAATAGGGTGCTTGGTAGGTGTAGTTTTATTAATTGTTTTGGTGGATTATGGGTGTTGAATAGATGGGGTTTTTTGTTTTATGGTGTGTAATGGTGTTTGATGTTTGAGTTATATTGAGGTTTTGGTAGTAATGATTTTTTGTTTATTTTTAAATTAAGATGGGTTTTTTGGGTAGGGTATGTTTAATGTAGATGGGGTTGTTGGGGATTTGGAAATAAATATAGGATTAAGGGGAGGGATTTGTGAGAATATGGTAAATGGGGATGTAGCATTAAAGATTAGATTGTTCCTTTAAGAGTGGGTTTCTGGAATGGGGGCAGTATTTTTTGTTTGTGGGGTTTTGAATGTTATTTAAAGGTATCACTCTGTGAAATGTGGAAGGAAGATATGAGTTGGGATTTTTTTGAGGTTGTTTGAATGGCAAGAGTTAGTTTTATGCTTCTATGTTAGATTGGAAGTTGGTTTTTGATTATCGCCTTGATTGGTATACTAGGTATTGTGTGGGGTATTAATGATTGTTTTGGGTATGTGCCGGACTATTGAAGGTTGTTGGTCAATTGCGAATGGTGGAGGTATTTAAGTCGTAGGGGGTTAGGGGATGGTTGTCGAGGAATTTTGTATTGTGGGGAATGACGGAGTGGTTTTTTGTGAGTGTTTTGGTTGGGGTTGGGGGTATGTTTTTTTTTAGATTTTTGGTTACATGGCTGGTTGGGTATTATAGGGGTGATTATGGTTGTTTAGATTTGTTAGGAGTGGAAGGGGATATAGAGGTGTTGGGTGTTAGATTGGAGTGATGGGTAAGGGGTTGTTGTTTATTATTTAGGAGGTATGTGGGTAAATAGTGGAGATGTCACGGTTAATAGAAAGGGAGGATTTTTTAGTAGTTTGGGTGTTGTCTGGAGGGGTGGGGGTTTTTATGGGGGATTTTGGGTTTTTGGGATAAATGAGTTTGTAACTGAGAAATGGGGTTTTTGGTTGATTGTAATGGAGAATGGTGTGGGTTTATTTTAGGTGGGTTATTGTTTTGGGTAAGTTTGTTGTTTGTGGGGGGGGTTGGGTTTGGTTTTTTTTGTGTGTTTTTTTGTGGGTTGTTTTTTGTAGGTTGGTTTGGTAGTTGGTGGTTTTGGTGTGTGTTGGGGGGGTTGGGGGGGGGGGGGTTGGGTGGGGGTGGTTGGGTGGGGGGGGTTATTATTTGGGGTTGTTTGGGGGGGGGGGGGGTTTTTTGTTTTGGGGGTTGGGGGATATGATGTTTGGTGGGGTGGGTTGGTGGGGTTTGGGTTTGGGGGGGGGTTTGGGGGGGGGGGGGGAGGGGGGGGGTGTTTTGGGGGTTTTGGGGGGGGTGGGTTTGGTGGGGTTGGGTTGGGGGGGTTGGGGGGGTGGTTTGGGGGGGGGGGGGGGGTGGGGGGGGGGGGGGGGGGGGGGTGGGGGTGTTGGGTTGGGGGGGGGGGAAATTTGGGGGGGTGGGGTGGGTGGGGTGGGGGGGGGGTGTGTGGGGGGGGTGGGGGGGGGGTTTTGGTGGTGGGGGTGGTTGGTTGTTTGTGTTATTGGGGTTTAGGTGTGGGGGGGGGGGGGGGGGTGGGGGGTGGGGTGGGTGGGGGGTGGGGGGGGGTGGGGGGGTGGTTGGGTGGGGGGTGGGGGGGGGTGGGTAATTAGGGTGGGGTGGGATTGGGTTGTTTAGATGGGTTTGTTGGGGGGGGGGGGGGGGGTTGGGGGGTGGGGGGGTATGTGGGTGGTGGGGGGGGTGTGGGGGGGGGTTGGTGGGGGTGGGGGGGGTTGGTGGTTGGGGGGGGGGGGGGTTGTTTTATTGGGTGGTTTGGGTTGTGGGTGTTGTGTTTTTTTTAGGTGGGGGGGGGTGGTGTGGGTGGGGGGTGGTGTGGGGTGGGGGGGGGGGGGGGGGGGGGGTGGGTTGTGGTGGGGGGGGGGGGGGGGTGGGGGGGGGTTGTGGTGTTGGGGGGGGGGTTGGTTGGTGGGGGGGGGGGGGGTTGTGGTGGGGGTGTGGGGGGGGTTTTGGGGGGTGGTTGGGGTGTGGGGTTGGTTGGGTTGGGGGGAGAGGTGGGGGGGTGGTGGGGGTGGGGGGGGTTACAGGGGGGGGGTGGGGGTGGTTGGGGTGGGGTTGGGGGGGGTGGGTTGGGGTTGGTGGGTGTGGTGGGGGTTTTGGGGGGGGGGGGGTTGGGGGTGGGGGGGGGGGTGGGGGGGTGGGGGGGGGTGGTGGGGGTTGGGTTTGTGGGGGGGGGTGTGTTGGGGGGGGTGGGGTGGGTGGGGGTGGGGGTTTGTGGGTTTGGGGGGTTTTGGGGTGGGGGGTTGGGGTGTGGGGGGGGGGTTTGGGTGGGGGGGGGGTGGGGGGTGGTTGGGGGGGGGGGTTTGGGTTGGGTGTGGGGGGGTGGGGGGGTAATGTTTGGGGGGGGGGGGGGGGGGGGGGTGTGGGGGGGGTGGGGGTGTTGTGATGGGGGTTGGGGGGGGGGGTTGGGGGGGGGGTGGGGGGGGGGGGGGGGGGGGGGGGGGGGGGGGGGGGGGGGGGGGGGGGGGGGGGGGGGGGGGGGTTTGGGGGGGGGGTGGGGGAGGGGGTGTGGGGGGGGATGGGGGGGATGGGGGTGGGGGTTTTTTTGGGGGGGGGGGGGGGGGGGGGGTGTTTAATGGTGGGGTGGGGGGGGGGGGGGGGGTGGGGGGGGGTGGGGGGGGGGTGGGGTTTTGGTGTTATGGGGGTTTGGGGGGGGGGGGTTGGTAGATTATTGGTTTTTGTGGGGGGGGGGTGGTGGGGGGGGGGGGGTGGGGGGGGGTTTAGGGGGTTTTGGGGGTTTGGGGGTTTTTAATATGGGTATGGTTGGGTTATTGGGTGGGGTTGGGGGGGGTGGGTGTGGATGGGGGTTGTTATCAGTGGGGGGGGGGGGGGGTTGGGGGGGGGTGGGGGGGGGGGGGGTGGGGGTGTGGTTTTGGGGGGGGGGTTGGGGTGTGGGGGTGGGGTTTTGGGGGTGGGGGGTTTGGTGGGGGGGTTTTGGGGGGGGTTTTGGGGTGGGGGTTTGGGTTGGGGGGGGGGGGTGTGGGTCTTGTGTGGGGGGGGGGGATGGTGGGGGTGTTGTGGTTTGTTTGTGGGGGGGTTTGGGTTGGTGGGATGGTTAGGGGGGGGGGGGTGGGGGTGGTTGGGTTTGGTTGGGGGGGGGTGGGGGGTGGGGGGTGGGGGTGGTTTGGGGGGGGTGGTGGTGTTTGTTTTTTGTTGGGGTGGTGGGGGGGTTTGGTGGTGGGGGGGGGGGGGGGTTTGGGGGTTGGGGTTGGGGGGGGGGGTTTGGGGTGTTGGTGGGGTGGGGGGTGGTTGGGGGTTTGGTGGGGGGGTGTGGGGGTGTTAAATGTGTTGTTGGGGTGGTTGTGGGGTTGGTGTGATTTGGGGGGTTGGGGTGGGGTGTTGGTGTTTGGTGGGGGTTTGGGGGGTTTTTTGGTGGGGGGTTTGGTTGGGGGGTGTTTATTTTTTGGTGGGGGTTGGGGGGGGTGGGGGTGGGGGGGGGGGTTGGGGGGGTGGGGTGTGGGGGGGGGTTTTGGTGGTTTTGGGGGGTTTTTGGTGGGGGGGGGTGTTGGGGTTTTGAATGTTTGTTGGGGGGTGGGGTGTTGTTGGGGGGTTTGGTGGGTGTTTTGTTGGGTTGGTTTTGGGGGGGGGGGGTGGGGGGGGGGGGGGTGTTGGGGGTTTTTGGGGGGGGGGGGGTTGTGGGGGGTGGGGGGTGGGGGTTGGTTGGGGGGGGGTGTTTTGGGGGTGGGTGGGGGTGGGGGGGGGTGTTGGGGGGGGGTTTAGGTGGGGGGGGTTGGGGGGGGGTTTGGGGGGGGTGGTGGGGTAGGTTGTTGGGGGGGGGTTGGGGTTTGGGGGGGGTGGGGGGGGGTTTTGGTGTGGGTTGTTTGGGTGGTGGTTGTTGTTTTGGGTGGGTTGTGTGGTGTTTTTTGGTGGGTTGTGTTGTGGGGGTTACTTTTTGTGGTTGTGTGTGTGGGTGGGGGGTGTGGTGGGGGGTGGGGTGGGTGTTTTTTTAGGGTGGGGTGGGGGTGGGTTGGGGTTGTTTGGGGGGGGGGGGTTGTTTGTGGTGGGTTTGTGTTGGGGGGGTTGTGTGGGTGTGTTGTGGTGGTGTGTTGGGTTGGGGGGGGGGGTTTGGGTGTGTGTTGGGGGTGGTTGGGTTGTGGGTTGTGGTGGTTGGGGGGTTGTGGGTTGGGGGGGGGTTGGGTGTTGTTTGTGGTTTTTTGGGGTTGTGTTTGGTTTTTTGTTTGGGGTGTTTTTTTGGGTGTGGGGGTTTTGGTTGGGGTGGGGGTTTTGGTGGTTTGTGGTTTTTTTGTGGGGGTTTTTTTTTTTTGTTGGGGGTTGGGTTTTTGTGGGGTGGTTGGTTGGACGTTGGGGTTTGGGGGGGGTTGGTTTTGTGTTGTGTTGTGTGTGTTGTGTGGGGGGCGGGGGGTGTGCTTGGGTGGTGTGGTTTTGTTGGAGGGGTGGTGTTTTTGTTTGGTCTATATGTTGTGTTGGGGGGTTGTTGTATTGTTTTGGGTTTTGGTGGGGTATGGGGTTATGGGGGGGGGGGGGGGGGGGGGGGGGGGGGGGGGGG
>JAMPIV010012219.1:0-112500 GCA_024509875.1 Oreohelix idahoensis | reverse complement strand
TGGCATGATGATGATGGATGATGATGGATGATAATGATGATGATGAGGATGATGATGATGATGATGATTTTCATGATGATGATGACGATGCATGTGACTGATATGATGATATGATGATGATGATGAATGATCGATGATGATAGGACTGATGAGGATGATGATGATGATTTAGATCATGATACTAATTTATGATGATGATGATGGATGACGACGGGCGCGTCTGATCGTTGGTACATGATGACAATTGTGCAGTCGATAAGCTCGAGGCTACAAAGCAAGGGCTAAATGCTCGAATGCAGAAGTGTCTTAGTAAAAGACGTCGGCGGCCAACCAGGAGATGTACAGGAGTTCCTGTACTTTTCCTTAAGAAATAAAAAAATAAAAAAAGTGGTGGCAGTACGTTGTAAAAGTCAACTTCACGCTCATACGCAACATGAACAAAACAATCAATAAGATGAAGAACAATTTATCTCTGTCTCTAGGTGTGATGCTCATCGGTGGAGTCTAATGAAACATCAATTCGTCAGAGACACGTCATTGAATCTTGTCAAGAAATCTAAGGTGACAGATGTTCTATCTGGCCTGGCGGTTCTCAAAACTTGTAGGAACAGCAGTCCCCTTTTTGTGTCAGCAAAACAATACAGACTAAAAGTACAGACATGGAACGAACTATATCTTTATTTCATCAAGGTAAAGAAATATGAAAGTCGACCAATCGCCCGGCCCACTTTACATACATGTCAACAATATCAAGCTTAAGCAAGTTCTAGAGTTCAATTACCTAGGAAGAATTTTTACTAAAATGAAAAAACATGACAGAGAGATTGAAACAAGATGTCATGAAGCCTGTGCAGTGGGCTTATCAACGTCACCACTAATCAAACATCAAAATAATTATCACCAGATGGAAACGAAACGCGAGCTGATAGATATACTGTTCAAAAAAAAAGAGAAACGGCACAGCTAATGAAGCACACACACACAGCCATAATTTTGACATTCTTGGTCTCCTTTCGGCTGCTAACATTCTTTCCCCCAGCACTTCCAATTTTTCTTGGCTTCTCTGTCCAAGATATGTATCACTTTCTCCGATGTGACATACTTGGATAAGAAGATTTCACACACTAGGCCTATCTCCTTCCTTTTCTGTATTATGGCAGACTTAACCTTCACTAAATCAGTCCAGGAAGTAGATATGTTTCAGGAGGGTGAATAGTCTAACTCAACCAACTTAATTTAATCTTAACTAAAATCCACCAGCGGGTTGATTGGCCCGAAAGGGAGCAAAAATATAAAATTGAACCCTACCATGCACGTCTCTAAAATGTACTATGGAGGGTTGGGCATGAAGCTCGGTTACCTCCCAATCCCGTAATCAACTTTTTACCAAATTCTTCAAACAACCACGAACAAGTCAAATCAAAAAAAAGTATAGGTTTTGCTTATCCTTTACAGGTCGTGGCAAATCAGCCCCTAGCTGTTATTGGCTGTTTGTGATTTTTCTAGGCAATTTTTTCATTCAGTAGTTTGCCATAGCTTTCTGAACGGTACGGCGCTTATACCATTGTTAAAAATCCACACAAAGCGATCTGCTACCAAACCGCCTGCAGCAGGTTTCGAACCTGGTATATCTGGATTATGAAACTGCGTTCATATCCATTAGGCCACAGACGCCGACAAGTCAAATACAGGATATAAATCAACTCAGCCGCCCAAGACAGAAGGTCCTCTGGAAAGGAGGCGCATGAAGCAGCCCAGAGAAAGCCGAAAGGCGTCTGGGTTGCCGACTAACATTTTTTCGTCTAGGAAAATCTCCAGGATTGGCACCTGGAATGTTCGCACTCTATGCGAACAAGGGAAAACTGCACAGGTAGCAGTGGAAATGACAAATTACAGGACTGATATCCTGGGTCTCTGCGAGACACGGTGGAAGGGCATAGAGAGGAGGAGCTTGATAACAGGAGAAATTGTGTTGTCTTCAGGGCATGAGGAGGAAAGAGCCCACCACGGTGAAGGGGTGTCTCTAATGCTGTTTTTGGAAGCACAGAAGGAGGTCATCATTACATGATGTAAAAGTATGTAGAGGATCAGATGTGGTATCAGACCACCATCTTCTGTTGGCGAAAACAAAATTAAAACTCAAGAAATTTACAACAGCATATAGCTATAGACAACAGTATAATGTGGGATATCTAAGAAATCAAGAAATAAGAGAAAAATTTTCAATCACAGTACCCAACAAATACCAAGTACTCCAACAGCTGGAAGATGAAGCAGATACGGAAGACCACTGGCAACAAGTAAAAAATATATGGTTCGAGACATGTGAAGTAGTACTGAGAAAAAAGAGAAGTCCGGCACAAAGCATGGATAACAACAGAAGCCATTACCAAGATAGAAGACAAGAAAAACAAGTAAGCAGATTTAAACAGAAGCAAAACCAGAAGCTTCAAAGCCAAAGCTCAGAAAGTGTACATAGAAGCAAACAAAGAAGTAAGAAGAAACATCAAGAGACATTATATAAACAGCAGAAGTATATTGAAGAGATGGCTAGGAAAGGAGAGGAAGCTGCAGCCAAAGGAAATATGAGGGACCTGTACAACAACACAAAGAAGCTAACAGGGAAATATAAGCAAGCAAATGGCCTCATAAAAGATAAGAATGGAAAATTGCTTAGTAATATACAAGAACAAATGAAGAGCCGGACAGAACATTTTGAGGAACTTCTCAATAGACCAGCTCCAACTAATCCCCCAGACATCCAGCCAGCAGAAGAGGAGCTACAAATCAGCTGTGAACGACCAAGTAGAGAAGAAATAAAGAAAGCCATAAAGCTTCTGAAAGATGGAAAAGCAGCTGGTCCAGATTGCATTCCAGCAGAGGCCATCAAAACAGATACTGATACATTTGCAGAGATATTATACAAACTACTTGGCAAAGTCTGGGAGAGAGAGGAAATACTGTCACGGATTGCTTCCCCTTAGCTCTGCAGTAGTGGTCCAACAGTGGCCGAAACTTAAGAGTAACTAATATAGTCCTTCAAAGGTGTCTACCTTCGCACAAGATTACTCTTGTCAAAGTTGTAGATAGAAGGATAATGATACTTCTATCTAAAGGTAGTATTCATTAGATATTTCCTAAGTCAAGAACACTGCTGCATTGGCAGGGCAATTGTTAACTTATATCGATCCGCCGCCTTTTATGAAGAATTAAGCAATGGTTTTAGCCCGTTCAAGCCTCCAGCTGGTGTAAATCCAGCGAAATTCTTTGTTAAGAATTAGCTCAATTTGTGTAAATATATGTCTAAGTGTATATATATTAAAGAGTCTTGCTCATACGTTTGCTTTCATATTGATAATAATTGAATAAACAATGATTGTTTAGTGTTAAAAAAACATGAAACAAATTTAATAATCAATTAGTTTTAACAGGTTAAAATAACGATGAACTGATGGTGAATTTTAGGCGTAATAAAATTGTCTTCATTGAGACTTTGGTTGAGGATTGATATTTAAAAACAAAATTTTTCCTTTCGCTGTTTCCTTGTACAAAACAAACTTAGCCGGTCTAAGTGAGTCCTGCAGCCGTGGTTTCGTAAATTCATCTGTGATAAGAATACTTCTTCACACAACTTGTCCAATTTAGGTGGTTAGTGTTGACTCCCTGCTTTTACTTCACAACTAGTGATGTCGAACTTTCGTCTTGCAGCTTCGTACCACGAACTGTCTGATAGCTTCGTCCACGAACAGTCTGACAGCTTCGTTCCACGAACTTTAAACAAAATAAAAAGAACAAATGCCTCTGCTAAGTACATTTGTGGGCTGCAAATTAACAGACGTATTGACTCGCTGTCCACTCACCAATGTTAGCCTCTCAGAATAATTATTCTCTTGAGTATACAGAGCGTAGCTCAGGAGAGATGATTAGAAATCACCAATATTCTTCTGTGTATTAAAATGGGGAAAAGGTGTATGGACAGCGCGAACTGCAATGATTTGCCTGAATTACAAGGAAAATGGTACATTTATCTCAAAAATGATATTATACACTTTAGGCACATGTGATGTAACCATACCTCATCAATACTCCATTCGGAGTCTGGGGTCGCTGCTGCTTTCGTGTTTCTGAGCAAATTAGAATAAAACAAATTCCAGCGCTTGTTGTAATGGTTTATGAATATATTATTTTCATATGTTGAGGTTGCCAGCCTCATATATAACCACTAAGCAAGGAAAACATGTCAAATTCACATTTGTAAAATAAATGTTTACACTTACCCCAAAGTAACTTTTGGGAACACAATCTCCTGGCACAGTTAGAATGAACACTAGCAACTTGATGCAACTTGGTCTGGGAAATGTTAGCATTCCTCTTATGACGGCTGATCTGATTCCTTAGGTCTCCAGTCTTTGTATTTAAATATGCGGGTTTACTTTTAAGTTTCAAAGTTGCCCAAATACTTTCGATCTGTCACTTTTAATTTTGGAATCCTTTGTCCGATCCTTTTGTTCTGGCTCTGATGATTTGCTAGCTTGAAGTGGCGATGCAGTCTGATTTGTGACTCCGATGCCGATAGATTATATTTCCATTTCTCAGTTCAAATCCCAGATTGTACTTCCGACGAATTTTCCAATGAGAACCATTGTGTATCCCGTCTCTCAAATCGAGCCAATCGTAAGCTCTTTAAAAATATCTGGGTCGGGGTGTTTAATTTAATATTACCCAGCTCCCCCCTCCCCCCACCAAAACCCGCGTGTTTGAAAATATCAAATTTTAAAAATTCCATCTTATCACCTCTTTCTAATAAGTCGTAATACTTCCGCTTGCATCTTTATGCAAAACTCATAAACCCATCTGTGCACTCATTGCCTGTCTAGATGCTGTCTCACCAATATTGTCTCCCCAGACAGACTATAGTAGTATTGATACCAAGATGGCCCAGCGGAAACAATGATCTAATCATCACCTGTGTCTTCGCACACCACAGACGGCTCTCTCAGACAGACAATATGGCTTTTCTTTTCATCGCTCGTGAGCGACCATATTGTGTCAATACAGATCGACTCTCTCAAAGGTGGCCAGACGCCTAAGGTGAAAAACGTATAACCGCTAACCTGTGTAATTAGCCTGATATTGTTTCAGTTCACCCGGTGAAACGTAAATATGTCTGGGTGCGGCGAAAGAACAAAAATGTAGGAGCATGAAATGTGTCAAATAATAAGCGGATGAATGAGAGAGAGAGGTGCACAAATGTACATGAACAAACCGTTTTGTCATAAATACCTGCAGAATGGAAGGAAGATTATCTGGTCAAGTTGCCTAAGAAGGGAAATTTACAAGAGTGCACAAATTATAGAGGAATAATGTTACTATCAGTGCCAGGAAAAGTATTAAACAGAAACATCATTGAGATGTTAAAAGAGTCCATAGGCAAGCAATTGAGAAATGAACAAGCATGTTTTCGACAATACAGATCCTGTACAGACCAGTTAGCCACATTGAGAATAATAGTTGAACAAAGTCTGGAATGGAATTTACCGCTATACATCGGATTCGTGGACTACGAAAAGGCATTTGACAGTATAGACAGAAAATCAATTTGGAAAATGATGAGGCATTATGAAGTTCCCATGACGATCATTAACTTAATAAAGAAGGCATATGAAGACATGACACGCAGAGTTCTTCATGAACGACAATTTACATAACCGTTTATGATTAGAACGGGAGTGAGACGGGGATACCTCTTGTCTCCATTTCTTTTCTTACTAGCAATAGATTGCGTTATGAAAACATCAACATCACACAATAGAAATGGAATCCAGTGGAATCTGACTAAACAGCTTGATGATCTGGATTTTGCAGATCACTTGGCTCTTCTGTCCCATAACCATAATCAGATGCAAAAGAATGAAAATTCTCGATGAGAAGTCACAACATGTGGGCCTGAAAATACACAGGAAAATGGCAAAGATTATGAGAATAAATGCAAGAAATGATAACGTTGAATTTGACGAAACACCACTAAAATATGTAGAATCGTACATATATCTTGGCAGTAATATCGTAACATTGGGGGACAGACAGTGATGTGAAAATAAAAATACAAAAAGCAAGAGGAGCTTTCCTTCCATTAGGAAACATATGGAGAACAAAACAAATCAAGTCCAACACGAAATAAGAATCTTTAAACCAAATGTGAAGTCAGTCCTATTGTATGGCTCTGAGACATGAAGAACAACAAAAACAACAACCAAAAAGCTACAGACTTTTATAAACGGGTGCTTGCGTAGAATAAAAGGACTGAAATGGTATGACAAAGTCACAAATGTGGAATTGATGACAAGAACCAGACAAGTGCCAATGGAACAAGAGTTGAGAAGAAGACTCTGGCGATGGATATGACATACATTGAGGAAACCTGTTGATAGCATTACAAGACAGTTCTTGTTCTGGAATCCACATGGAAAGAGAGCCAGAGGTAGACCAAAAAACACATGGAGAAGAGAACTGGATTCAGAGGCTAAAATGATGAGGAAAACATGGAAAGAGCTTGAGCGGATGGCATAGGACAGGAAGACTTGGCATGTGTTTGTTGAAGGCCTATGCTTCTTGGGAAGCTACAGGGTATAGATTGATTGATTGATTAATTGATAAACTTAATTAAACTTAATTAAAGAATCTTTGTCACAATTTATGCGAGAGTCTTTCTTACTGGTACTAAATGGTACTCAAAACTATTTCACTTACGACAAATTTTAAAAATTTTCTAAATCATTTCCCAAGACAGAAGATAGAGTTTTTGCTCAGGATTATCAAAGATTTCCCGCGATCGAGCACCCCGTGTAACGAGGTGGTATATTTATATAGTTGTTGTCTTGATGATAGTAGATGATAGTTCAAGAAACAATACTGAACTGCAAGATATACCCCCAGTCCCAGAAAGAAGCACTAGTGTATGATAGCACAAGCGATAGTCAGACGATAAAGATCTCAAGTCTTGAAAGTAATAAGTATACTGTTTAAAAAAAAGAAACGCATGGCTACTGAAGGCACACACATAGCCATAAATTTGACATTCAATAACTTTTTTTAATTTAATGAGTTAATTGTTCAAATTGCACACAAGAATAGCTTGGGGTTCAACCAATCAATTGATAGTTGTTTTGCATCTGGGTCACGAGAGTTTTTTGGCGTACGGGCTTTCCCGTTAGTATGGTGTGTGGCCTCCTCTTGCATCGATCAGCGACTGGTATCTCCTGGGCATGGATGCGATCAGACGTCTGATGTGGGGCTGTGGGGTGGCTGCCCACTCTTCCTGGAGTGCCTGGAACAGATCACGACGATTGGCTGGAGCAACGTCTCGGCGACAAACACGTTTATCCACCACAATGCGGCGGAGCTTCATCAACGCAATTTTGGGCAAAACGTTCATTTCGCCTACGGTAGACCCTACGCCGTCTATCATGACGCTGCAACAAAAAGAAAGATTCATCACTAAACCAGACACGTCTCCATTGAATGTCAGCTGCACAGGGATGATGCTGGTTGGCCCAAAGAAGTCGATTTTGGCGATGGCGGCGCGTAAGGACAGGTCCTCGGTGAGGTCGTTGTGCCCAAAGTCCAGCGTCATGCAGTCTATTCCGGACAGTTTGATCAGACACATGACGTCCTGCAGGCAATGACTGGGCAGTTGAGAAGCTGTTGTAAACCTGTCTCTGAGGTGACGAAACCGAATAAAGCGATCCTCCGCTGCTGTTGTCACTCTGGGTCGTCCACTGCGATGCCGGTCTTCAACTGAGCCAGTGGTTTGGAACCGGTGCCAAAGTCGATTGATGGTACTCTAAAGCACGTTTAGATGCCTGGCGACCTGACTTTGATTTTCGCCTATATGCAGTCTGCCAATAGCAATGTTCCTAAAATTTATCGCCATAAATGTCTGCTTTAAAATGAACTGAATTTTTTGTGTATGTAGCGTTATCCTTTTATAGGGTTTCAGTTGCGTAGTCAGTGAATAGTATTTACCCCAAATTTTGTTGCTTTCACGTGCGCGCAACATGAGCTGTGGTCAAAAACTGCGTCATAAACACTATTGACCACTGCGTTGTAACGATTACAAAAACGAACGCAATTCAGGTCAACACGTGCATTTGACACTGTAAAGAACATTTGAGGCTGGTTTTTATATACCCTAGCACCAAATTTTACTTACAAACTCATAAAAACGCGCCCTCGGATAGCTATGCGGTTCATTTTTGAACAGTATAGATCAAGAGTCTAGCGTGTCCTTTCGTTAAGATTACCCTGTGCTATGAAAACAATGCAATTCAAATTCAACCTTTAATATGGGAAAGGGGGGGGGGGGGGATTGACAAAGTCCAAAATACAATTAATAATCAATTTATTGAAATTGATCTCTTCTTCTTATCTTGGAATGTGAAAAATGAAAGTATATGGAATATATTTACACAATAATCACAGATCATAATAATGATTACTCTTATAAAATGTCACTGTGATAGTTGATTTCTGGATTACTGACTTTGGTAGAAAATTCTTGTCATAATTTGACTCTCTCTTCACATATATTGCTCTCAAAGTTCATGAGCTTTGCCTACTTAACTTATAATGTTCCAGGCCGAAAGACGACAATGCCCCAGACCAGTACTTAAAGATGCAGCACTCACTAGGAAATATACAGTCTCTTCTGATTCTCCTATTCACTACTGGATATCAGCATACCTGAGTGAAGCAGCTGTAGTGCTCGGTGCTGCCACTATGCAGGATAACATTTGTGGTGTACACTTCTGACTTATGAGATCTATATATTCGACCGAAACCTGAAACAATCACAAAGCCTGTGGCTAGCCTCTTCTTATGGGTTCCATTGTGGTGGGTGTGGTTGTCATCAGTTTATGCATGTGAATGAGATGTCAAGTGTGTAATTGTTATCTTGTCAGTATACCAGATATCTACTTTGCAGTTAAATAATAATATGCGTAATAATATACATTTATCATACACCAACTAAATAATCAATAATGTGATGTTGTTACGAACTTAGGTGTCAACGAATAAATTACATCAGTCAAACTTGTAGAGCACATCGTGCTATGTAACGCAAATGATAATGGGCAGTCATTCAGGGATCATTTGATAAGTACAACATGAGCCGGCAAGTGGCAGGTCCACAGCAAACATGGCGAAAAGTTTATTCGCATAAAACTGGCTAAATCAAGTAATAATAAATGTGGCATGGAAGAATGTATCAACAATGTAGTTCTTCACAATTTGTCTTCTGTCCATAAAATCGCAATCGTAGGCATCTTATAATAAGTGGCAATGAAAATGTAATGCAATCCTCTCTTCTCCTTAATTCTGGCCGTTGTGTCTAAAGATTCGTGTAGACCACGTGGACCCAAGCAATACGGCAGATATACTCATGACAAAATCTTAGATCCATTATTCGAAAAAATACTCCCTGGATATGGTAATAACGTCTGGGTAAGTTAAGGTACCATTGTGCATAAAATCAAAAAAGTGGCGGCCTCCGAAATAACAATGCCACTGAACATCAGAATGCAAGTCTACACAATCTTAGGAAGCTTGGGGAAAAAAGTACGTCTACTCCGGACGACTGAAAAATACGAAAGGACAAGACGGTTGACCGTTATAATACAGAAGCTCATGATATATTACGTCATTAGTGACCAGTGACGTTGCAAGTTATGCGGCGTTCAATATAAGTGAAAAATCGAATACAAAAACTGACTTTACTACAAACAGCTACAATAGCTCCTCAAATAAATGGATATATGCCTGCGTGTAGCAACATATTATAACATATTAATTTTATCCTTAACAGATGTCTTAGTCCCTTTTACTTATTCTGTCTTTCCATTCAGCTCTGGAAATGCTGGAATTGTTAAGCAAATACAGCATGATCCTTCCAATACTGTTTACAGGACTTATGATCATACTGCTGGTATCTGGTTTGGTTTTCCACCCATCATATTAATTCTGATACATATTCGTCCATTGCATGATCACTCATGTTGTTACACGATGAAATTTATTCACATATCCTGGAACAAATTATTTGGCAAATATATATACAGCAATTCTACTCACCCTCTGGTCTTCAGTAATACACTAAGCTGGACTCGATTTGGTGAAGTCAGGCTGTCGCAGAATACAAATTAGTACATGCAGTAGTGATTAGCTCTCTCCTTCCGTCCACTGTTTGTGTGTCCCACGTTCGAACTTTAAGCTTATTTATCACCCTCTCGCGAGCGTCCGTTGGCGTTCTGACGTCATCAAGACTTTGGCCCCAAATATTTCTAGCTTGTCGAGCGACTTTTGTCAGTTTGACTTTTCGAACCCACGTAACTTCGTAGTTATTCTCTTCCACAACAGCTGTTGCTTTCCAGGGTATTTTGTTTTAATCATCTAAATTGTAGCTTTCGTTCCATATCAATCTTTTCATAATTGCGTCCTTCCTTCAATTTACTGTGATTTTTTAAACAGAACTTTGCATAATTTATCGAACTATCCAACACGCTTACTTGTCCCTAACTCATGAAATATAGCAGGCATTTTCTTCCTACCTATATCAGTACATGCGTCTACTCTTCTTTGAAGAAATGGCGAAGTATAATTACTTTCTGTCCATCTGTTTATTTTTAATGAATTTAAAACTGCACGATCCTAAAACACTGTTCACTGCTATTTTCCCATAATAATTATGCAAATGAACCGCCGCCACCGTGCGTTAATCGTGAGCTCCTGATAAACTAATCCTTCTGCTCTACCAAGAGAGGAACTGTTAACTCGTTCTTTTGAGTTAAGTTATTGGGGTGGTTACTTGATTACTGCTGGCGAGGGTGATGCCAGGAATGTCGGGCTTATAGATGGCCGACCTATTGTTAAACAACGCGAATGATATGACTGTGGGCAGTAAAGGATGGGCCAACAGTGACGAGATCAACTACACTGAAACGATGGGTCATCAACTTGACCAACTGTTAATAATGTACACTGGACCCATGTTGTACATTAAGTGACGATATGATTTTATTGTAGGCAGACGAAGACAGTGACATCATTGGTAGACGAATAGTTCAAACGTAGTTACATTGTGGTTAACATCATACATCGTGCAATAAGTATCAAGGCAGCCGTTTGATTGACTTCCCCGGCTCATAAGCGCTGAAGGTCAACGACTTGACAAAAATACGTGGTGATTACGAGGAACCATGTGTTTACATCTTCATATATTAATCAATCTTGAACATCATCGCGCCTGATGCTAGAGGGACACACTAGTCATTGAACATAACTGGTACAATTAAAGTTCTACCATAGCATACAGGGCCATCGGTCTCTGAGGCGTGAGACGTATAAAATTAGCCATGTTCTGGCAACAATATAAGAACATGGAAGCTTCCCGTAAAAATACATCAGGAATTAGCTTCTTCTCCTTTAAATATATATGCATATTAACTTGCAAATGTCTTCTCTACAATTTTAGAGGAAGAACGCAAAAGAACGTCCTTCATTGACGATTACTGTATCATAAAGCGTCAATGGTATGATTTGTACAGCAACAAATCAGCGCAAACAAGTGTGTCATCTGCATTCAATGATAATGCAGAAATGTGCGCAAAATATTTAAACAAAGTACATCTATATCAGATGCGCTTACATGTGCGTCTATCAAAAGTAGACTGGCATGTGTAAATCTCACACACTTAATTCCCACGCGTAAAAAGGACTTAACAGGAACGGAGGTATTTGTTAACATTATTTCACAATAGCCGGACACCTTTCTAGCTGGACACCGTCTAGCTATCATGCAAACATTACCGATGAGGTCTATTGTTCATCCATAATGATTCCTCTTTCACTCTCTTCCTTCTCCTGTTCTTGTACTGTGGGATGCCTACTAAGATAATCTGCACCAACATTCTGGTTTCCTGGTATGTATTCTAATGTGAAGGAATATGGCTGTACCAAGAGAGCAGAACGCATGCATCTAGCATTTAAATGCTAAGATGAACCTAGAAATGCTAATGGTTGGTGATCACACTGTACAGTAAAGTGTCTCCCAAATAAATAAAGTGGGAATTCCCGAATTGCCCGCACTAAAGCTAAACATTCCTTCTCTAAAGTTGAATAGTTTGCTCCAGCGGAGCTGAGTTTACGGCTGGTATATGCAACAGGAAACAATTCTCCAGGCTGTACCTGAATATTCTGCAATAAAGCTGCTCCATTTCCTATATTGCTTGCATCCGTTCTTAAAATAAACTCTTGGATTATATCAGGCAATTTCAGAACAGGTCTACTAGTGAGTTTCTGTTTAAACTCAGTATAAGCATTCTCACACTCTGCTGTCCATTTTACAATTTCTGGTTGTACTTTACTTGTCAAGGAAGTTAGAGGTGCTCACAGTTTTTGAAGTTTTGGATGTACTTTTGGTAAAATCCGACCAATGAGACAAAAGACCTTACATCTTTCTTTTTCTTGAGTCTAGGTGCTTTCTATAACTTCTCTACATTCCTGGGTCTGGCGACATTTTTCCCCTGAAAATAGTGTGTCCTAAAAATTCTAACTCCTTGCAACCAATATGACCTTTTGTTGGACGAGCAGTTAATCCAGCCTCTCTGTCTATCAAATAACATGGAGAGTGCTGATAAATATTCCTCGAATGTTTCTGTGGCTACTGGGACATCATCCATGAAATTTGCAATAGAGGGGTTCTGTAGAAGTTCCATTAATTTCCTCATCATACGAGAAAATACTTTAGGAGCGTTTTTCAGTCCAAATGGTAATATATTAAATTCATAATGCCCTTCTAAGGTAGTAAATGCCAACATGTGTCGGATATCAGATGTTACTGGAATTTCGTAGTAATCTTTACTCAGATCTACCTTTGAAAAGTACTTAGCTTTGCTAAGTGTTGAAAACAGCTGATTTGTGTCAGGCAAGGGATCTGCCTGTGATTCAGTAACAGCATTAAGCTTCCTGTACTCAAAACATAATCGGTGTTCTCCACTAGCCTTCCTGAGTAGCACTACACTTGCACTATATGCTGATTCTGACTTAGAAATAATGTTCTCCTTTAGAAGATATTAAATGTCTTCCTTTAAGGCTTGAGCTTTAGCATGTGGTGGGAGGTAGGTTTTCACACAGATAGGTGTCGGATCTATGACTTTCATGTCATATTCTAGCAAGTGCTGGCACTCTGGTTTATCTGTGAGTACATCTGCATGAGTTTGCAATAACCTTTTCTTGCTACCTCTGATTCTGAAACAGATGTTCACTAACATTCACCTGCTCATAACTCTCTGATGGTCTTAATGGAGATTCAATTGAGGTGAGATGCTAGTTCTTCATTTCGGTGGCTATGGCAAGAGCCATCAAATGAGTCATATCTGGTGACCTGTCATAATATCTCTTCAACAGATTAACATGGTTCACCTGTTGTTTCCTTTCTTATCAATGTTGCAGTTAGATCTAGACAATTTTTCTAGAACCCGTACGGTCCCTGCCAAACGAATTTGTAACTTGTTGTTACTGCTGGGCAAACGAAGAAGAGCCTTCTCTCCTACAGCAAGTTCCCTATCCTTTGCCTTCTTATTGAAATATTCAGCATGTTTTCTTCTGGCTTTGCTAGTTTCCAGCCAGTTTTAAGACGCGAGGTTAACTCGTTCACATACTGGAACGATGATGTCACGGTTTCCTCTGCCTTTTCATCAGTCCATGTCCGCAACAATGCTTCGAGGGGACCTTTTATTGGCCGGCCAAATAGTAAGGTTGCCGGAGCCAATCCAGTTGAATTATAAGGGACTACACGGTATGCAAATAATGCAACCGGTAAATACATATCCCAGGTATCTGGTTTTTCCAGTGCCAGCTTTCAAAGTATTGATATTATGGTCCCATTGAACCGCTCTACCTGGATATTTCCTTGAGAGTGATAATGAGAGCAATGGTAGTGTCTGGTCTATAAGACCCTCGTATGATGGCGTCTCGCACAATGTCAGTCCACTTCTACCTTCACTTAGTTCTAGAGATAGTACTTTCTGCTGGTACAACCAAAAAGCCAATCTTGGCTCACAGACGTTTTGCTCATATGAATAAGTTAAGGCACTGGGTTAGGCCTTTTACACGTGTCTGGGATTCGTTACTTTAATAAGTTCCCTCTCTGACTTCGTGTGTTGTCGGTTTCCACAGTCCTGGTTTTCTTGTCAAAAATGATAGAGATTTCCTGGGCTATTTTGTAAGTCCGTCCAAAATTCTCTAATAAAAGGTCCAAGCTGATTAAACAGGAATCTTGAATTCTAACACTGGCAATGTCTGGTGTCTTCTGGCAAGCGGTTTCTCACGTGAAGTAGCTTGAGAAAATGGTCAGATTATATTATCTGTGCCAATCGTTTTCAAACATTGCGAGGGGTCGGGAATTTCAAAATATTTCCGACAAGGAAAAATTTTGCAAAGGTCATGTTTCCCATTTATGGCAATAAGATGTATGATGCCCTTGTGTACAAACTTCCAAACACAGCGGTAACCGCATATGACCATTGTTCGAGATGTAGCAATATTACATTTTTCTAAAGTAATCGTGTCATCCATGTCTGTCTGTAAGTTGTCCCCCCTTTTCCAAGCTTTGGTGATGCGTGCACCCGTGTCTTATCGGTGATTAAGCCGATAGCGCTGCCCAATGTACGTGTTAATCTGCCACGCCTAAAACCAACAAATCTGGGCAGCGCCAAGCAAATGTGAATATTATCACCTACAAGGAGTGTCGAATGATTTGATAAAATCAAATATCTGCTACTTAGCAGAAAAAGAAAGAAAGAAAGAAAAGTGAAACAATTGACAGCACGCAATTAAAATCAGTACGACAAATGTACCGATACTGCTGGAGTGACACAGAGATCGAGAGAGGCCGCACCGTTTTGTCACAGAGATTGAGCACCTATAGGTTTGCCCGATGTGCAATGACGTCTATTATGATCAACAATAACAATAACAAAGACAATAGAAACAAATGAGAAGAACATAAAAATAGCCCAATGACGTCAGTTGTTATTTTATTGATTTATGTACTTAAATATAAATGTTTCTTTTTCTACAAAGATACCTCCCTTGAAAAGACCTGTTTAAACTGGGAGAGGGGAGGTTTGACGATTTATTTATATGTGTGTCATTAGTAATTGCCTTGTGTGTTTTGTATTTTGTTATATGTTATCACTATTATGTCGTTCCATTATGATTAGCACGACACAGAAAGTCTATAAATAAACGGTTTTCGAGTGCTCACATTTCGTTCACATCTAAACTGTAGGTGTTTTACATGTTCAAATAGCATTTCTGATTGTGTTTCTTTTAATACACGGTCAATGGATGTTTGTCTGAGAATGTTTCTATAACATCTTATGTCTAATTTCTCTATTCTTCTATCTAAATATGTTGTCAAACTACGAATTGTGCACCACACAGGTGAGTATACGTATAATCTAATGTCCGTATAGGTAAATACTATTTGGTCAGGTTGAAACAAGTAAATAAAGACATTCGTAATAAATGTGTGATCTTTATCACAGAATACAGTACCCGGTCTGGTAGTAACTTCTGTTAGAAAATTTTGAAATGTAGGTCGATGGTGAGGAGTTGGAGTATCCGGACGTACGTTAATAGATTTCTGAAAGTAAAAATGATGCTATCGATATTCTCGTCGAATGTCAGAACTGGTGATTATCTTCACACAAAGAGAGCGGTCTACATAAATGAATATGTGTGAGGCCATGTCACCATAATGAAGCAAACCTAAGGCAAGTTTGTATGGAACAGTTTGTACTGTAGTATGTTCACGCTGATGATGAGAGGCGCTTGTCAGCGATGAGTACATAATTCGTAATTTTATTGTTTAAAAAAAAAAATCTTCCGAATTTTCAATATAATATATAAGATACTTATACTGTTAAAATAACATACATTGTCCAATTTATGTAATTATTATACTGTCTGGAAATAATAATGTAGAAAGATTATTTTTAAACAAAGTTGTTAGTTGTTTTCTAAAATAATTGGTTCCCTTGTCTTAAAGTTACCTCCCTTATGAATTAAACGGCAAGTAAAGAGATTGTTATGTGCCCTTACCTTGTGTGTGAGTGGTGTCTGTGAGTCTACTAAATTAATTCATTATCATCGTGTGCACAATCCAGATATAAGACAAAATTAAATCATAAATGACTAAGGATATCACTGTGTGAACATTTCATTAACTGCTAAACACAGCACAGTAATTAAGAAAAGTGAATTATTGTTATGTGCTCGGACCAAATTTAAAATGAAAAAAATCATTAAAATGATGCCATGAAAATAGGAATTATACAAAAATAGGTAAAGAAATGAAAGGATAAAAAATATCAATTAAAAAAAAAGGTCAACACTAATTCAGAGTTATATGGAGAAAATTGTATGCATTCCCCTCAGTAAACAGTGTGACCGCTTGACATACACTACCATTAATACGTGTTTAAAAAAAAAACCACATAAAATAACAACGTCAAAAGCAGTTAAAACATTTGTGCACAACATACAGTATCATGAAAAGTTTACGGCTTTGAGAGAAGCTGTCCCAGAACAACAAAATAGTAAATTCATGTTTTTGAATGGAAAGTTTTGTGAGAAGTTGCTAATCTGGGTTTTTTCCGTTGTTAGAGTGAGAGTCGTGTGAAAAAAGTCGGAAAGCTGAAGAAGCGTGTGCAAATGTAGATGTTTTGTACCGTGTGAAAAATAAAGCATCGTGTGAAAATTGGCGGGAAAAAAGAGTGGGCTGTATAAAAAGGAGAGACGTGAGCGATTGACAGGCTTGTACAGATTTTAGGATTCATTAGGCGAGAGGATTTTTACAGAACTTCGTCTTTGAGATTATCAAGACAAGTTTTTTTTAAACTTGACAAGTTTTGTTCAGGTTAGACAAGTATTTTTAAGTAGACAAGTTTGTATTTTTTTTCTATTGGATATATCATTCCTGTGGATTTACATTTTCATTTTTGGATACTCACTACTTTGTGTAAGAAAGAAATAAGTACTTCACCATTGTGCTAATAACACTGCTGTTCCAATCACGTTAATAAACTATATTTTATTTTGCTACATTGCTGAGTTTTCGATGGAATATTACAGTTGGATACTTTGACAAAACCATTATACGAGATTGCTTTTCACTAAACATAAAAAAGGGTACGAACAAATACTGGGAAGAATAAAATAAGGTCAAGAATTTCCATCTCAGGCGGACAGGCATGTAACGACTTGAACCAAGAAACGTACAAGAGTTAGCGCACTTCAAAATATTTACCTGCGCTCAACATCATTAACTGAACTGACCCGACCAGCTGACGGACACACACATTCTCACATTGATGTTGTAACCAGCCAGGTTACACTATACTATTTGGCGCCGTGACCAGCCCTTTTTGTTAGTGAAAGCATACTATAAACATTTTCGCCGCGACCAGCCCTTTTTGTTTGTGGAAACATACCCATTTTGGCGCGCGAACAGCCACATTTTTTTAGTGACAGCAGACAGGCTTAATCACTAATTACTATTAATCACTATCATGGATCCACAAGCATTGCAACAGCAGCTTAATCAGCAACAGTTACTGCTACAACAGCAACAACTACTGCTACAACAGCAACAACTACAACACGTAATAAATATCCAGCACAAACCTAAATGGGAAAGAGACACTGTCGAACAACGAGCAGATTGGAGTAGTTTACATAGAAGACATCAACGGATAGCTGTAAGAAATTTTGTTAGTCAAATCAAGAAAGGAATGACACTGCACATAACTAACATCAACAGTGGGAAGTGTCAGTTAACAACCGAGAATTGTTGGATAATGAATGTACAGCCGGTATTTCCTATGCACAACCTTCTCCAACCACAACTCAAATATACGGAAGAAGATCGAACAGACAACTTCGACATCCTACAGGAACAAATGAAAGACCCGGAAGTCGTTACACTAGTGAAACAAATTACAGAAACACCAGTAAAAGTCAAAGATAGCAACACAACTTTAAATGCAGAAAAACAACAACAACAGGCTCTATAAGATGCCGACACCCATATAGATACACCACAACCTTCCGAAACAGAGTTATCACCTGCCTCATTAACGGAACGAAATGCTCCAGTTCCAACTTCCACAAACGAGATGAGTCAGACCTTGACACTGACGATCACCAAGATGATAACGAGGATAACAACGAGCAAATCGACGATAATATGGATACATCCATTCGGTTTGCCTCGAAACGACCTTACTCAACTTCATCAGACAACTCGGTACCATTGACAAAGGTTATACGCCTTCCACAGGAGCATGTACGTACAAAGCTGTACACGAAACGTCGAACTAAACCAAAGAACATCGCACAGCACAGTGCATCAACTTCACAACACCCTACCTATAACACTACATCAACAGTCACTGCTGTAGACACTGAGAAGAAACACGATAGAAGGTTGCCTACGACAGACGCTCTGTACAGTAAACGTTCAACTAAGCGACAAAACATCGCACAGCACAGTGCATCAACTTCGCAACACCCTACCTGTAGCACTATATCAACTGTCACTGCTGTAGACACTGAGAGAAAGTACGATGGCAGACTGTCTAAGAGAGAAATCGCTCTATTAGAGATAGCCAGGTTGCTCTAGCCAGGATACTCTCAATGGTTCCATTTTTGTTGTCCATGTCCGATGGCAGATTTGTCCAGGAGATACAATGCTATTTTAGAGTTAATCCAGTTTGCTCTGGCTGGGTTACTCTAAATGGTTTTATTTTTTTGTCCGAGTGCCATAGCACTGTCCAGGAGAGACAATGCTATTTTAGATTTAACCCAGTTTGCTCTGGCTGGGTTACCCTAAATGGTTTCATTTTCTTTGTCCGTGTACGATAGCAGATTTGTCCAGGAGAGACAATGCTATATTAGAGTTAACCAAGTTTGCTCTGGCTGGGTTACTCTATATGGTTTAATTTTCCTTGTCCGAGTACGATAGAATTGTCTAGAAGAGACATGCTATTTTAGAGTCGGCCGGCGTGCTCTTGCTGGCTGCTCTAAAAAGTTTTTCTGATGATGCCAGCCAACTTCTATGTCGTCCAGTTGATGCTATCAGCGGCAGTCATAACCGCCAGTGAAGAGAAAAATCTGCAGAGGCGCAACTCTATTCAACATGCACAGTTACAGTATTCAAACCACTATATTTTGTATTAGAAGATTTAAATTACATTTTGTTTGGACTTAGAAATATATGTATTGTTGTACACAGATGTTGTACTCGTCCAGTACAAATTATTTTTTAATGCTTTTAAAACGTTAACCCACACCTCTCTCTACCCTTTCTCCCACGCCTCGCGTTTTCGCTATGTCAAATCCAATCATTATCCATCCATACGAGTTCTTCTTCTTTTTTTCTTCCCTTTCTCCCACGCCTCGCGTTCATTCATCCATCCAAACCGGAACTACTTTTTCTACTCCACCCAGCTATTTCATTGTATCTATAAACCCCCCCCCCCCACCCCTCCCTCTCCCTCAGTTGACGCCACACTGTGCCGTCAATGAGAGTTCAAAATATCCAGTGTGATCCTTTCACATCTCCCGTTGACACTCACAGAGGTCATGGTCACATGTAAATAGCTATGGTCAGTTACCATTCAGATGTAAATATTAAGATAGGATTGACTTATCGTCCCGAGTGTTGATTAACACTCGAGTTTTGTTTGGCATGACCAAACCTTATATGTGTTGACTTTAAATAAAAAGTTCAATAAGTTTAACATTAATTATGTATATTTCATATCATAACTCCATATTTTTATAATTAATACGAGTGTTTTGTTAAATAAAGATTACATAAGTGTATTACAGTAATACCTGAATAATTTACATTGGGTATTGCACATTGCTATCCATATCCACACTGTTTAATGACATAGTGTATAAACAACTTGTATGTGTCCCCCGTATTACGCAATATAAATCTTCTGGGTCCCTCGTTTTACGAGGAAAAAAAATTTTTTCTTCTTTTCCTCACATGTATAACTGAGATCTTGTAATACAATTTTTTTTAGTTAGCTTACAGGTATACTGAGATCTTGTAAAAAAAATTTTGTTTGGCTAACATGTATACTGACATCTTGAAAAAAAAAAATTTTTTTTGGCTCACATGTATACTGAGACCTTGTAATTTTTTTTCTCATTTTGGCTCATAAGTATATGCCCCCAGTCAATGTCTTATACCAGTAACACAAATTTTTCTCAACCATTGTCCATTGCCAATTGACTCATAAATATATGGCCCCAGTTCACATTTTACTCCAGTATGTATGTTAGATACTTGATATTTTTTAGTTGATAGGACGATAATGTCTCCACTTGGAATACATTTTTGTGGCCCGGGACTTGTGTGACCGCTTGACATACACTACCATTAATACGTGTTTTAAAAAAAACCACATACAATAACAACGTCAAAAGCAGTTAAGACATTTGTGCACAAAATACAGTATCATGAAAAGTTCACGGCTTTGAGAGAAGCTGTCCCAGAACAACAAAATAGTAAATGCATGTTTTTGAATGGAAAGTTTTGTGAGAAGTTACTAATCTGGGTTTTTTCCGTTGTTAGAGTGAGAGTCGTGTGAAAAAAGTCGGAAAGCTGAAGAAGCGTGTGCAAATGTAGATGTTTTGTACCGTGTGAAAAATAAAGCATCGTGTGAAAATTGGCGGGAAAAAAGAGTGGGCTGTATAAAAAGGAGAGACGTGAACGATTGACAGGCTTGTACAGATTTTAGGATTCATTAGGCGAGAGGATTTTTTACAGAACGTCCTCTTTGAAATTATCAAGACAATATTTTTTTTTTAACTTGACAAGTTTTGTTCAAGTTAGACAAGTATTTTTAAGTAGACAAGTTTGTATTTTTCTCTATTGGATATATTTTTCCTGTGGATTTACATTTTCATATTTGGATACTCACTACTTTGTATAAGACAGAAATAATTACTTCACCATTGTGCCAAAAACATTGCTGTTCCAATCACGTTAATAAACTATATTTTTTTTTTCTACATTGCTGAGTTTTCGATGGAATATTACAGTTGGATACTTTGACAAAACCATTATACGAGATTGCTTTTCACTAAACATAAAAAAGGGTACGAACGAATACTGGGAAGAATAAAATAAGGTCAAGAATTTAAATCTCAGTCGGACAGGCCTGTAACGACTTGAACCAAGAAACGTACAAGAGTTAGCGCACTTCAAAATATTTACCTGCGCTCAACACCATTAACTGAACTGACCCGACCATCTGACGGACACACACATTCTCACATTGATGTTGTAACCAGCCCGGTTACAACGGTATGTTGTCAAAAATAATAAAGATGACTTTATGTTGTGATCAAGAAGATCCTCATGTTGTCTTATTGTACTTCTAACTGTATGTCGCACGCTACGAATATAGATGGGTGTCTGAATATGTATCGCCTATGGAATAGTATCAATAACGTCATCAGAATTCAGCTCATTTAAAAAAAGAGACCCATTCGAAATAATAATAAAGATATCTAGGGATAGCGATATCTAAGAAATCATGAAAAGTTGATTATGTATCCTCGCAACATAAACTGCTATGTCTAACATTTCAACAAATAAAAGTCCCCAACGTCCCAAAAGAAAGGATTCTGCTTATATGTAAATGTTTAGCACAGGCAGCGCGAATGATACAAGTTAATCACAAAGCGTGACTGATGAACATGGCTATATAAGTTTATCTGGTAAATATATATATATATCCATTCACAAAATAATAAATAAGGACTTGTATAAATAAACCACAATTTAATTACGTCACTAGAACATACACGGTGACAACCAAGATAATTATGTACTCAATGAAAACACGATAAGACACGTATGTTCCTAGCTGAGCCGCCATCCAGCATCATACAGTGGAAAAACGTGCGGCTCTAGGCTGGTCACCCAACAACATCCAGTTCGTGCAGACATCGCACATTACCACACAAAGTCGATGTTACAGGAACGCAGATGGCCTTCTGTTCTAAACTTTGACAACTCACATACGTAATAGAAGTCATAGACACTACTCACAACCAGAAACCATATACAGTAGAACTCCATTTATCCGAACCCCATGGGACCGAGCATCGTTCGGATAATCAAATGTTCGGATAATTGGATTACATAATGTATCGAGTACATGTACACATATTTCTAAAAATAATTAACCATCACAAGGAAAATACACTATAAAACATATTTACTTGTACTGTAATAATAATACCCACACTGTATTAGATCACTGTATCACCAAAATCTTTTATTACACTGCAGTGCATGTACTTCTTGTATTAATTATTTTTGTTAAGAAAGAGAAATGTTTTCAAAATAACATTACAAACGATTCAAAACCAGGCGCAACTTACGTATATATGTACTTGCACAGATGTAGCCCACTATTTAAAATAATGAGGAATCCTCTTTTGCACCAAACTGGATAGTCTCCTTTTGGCTGCTAAGTCCCGAATTCTCTTCAACAGCAGAAGCTGTGTAGGACAGCTGTCATCTTCTTGCTCGTACCAAGCCATCGCAGTTTCTAGTGCTATAAAGGCCTCTTCAGGACTTGGTCGACGTTTTGGTTTTTCTTCATAATCTACAAGTACATCATGTACTTCTGAGGTGTCTTCATCATCTACTCCAAGCCTTGTTGAGATTATCTTGTGACAGGGTGGTCCAAGCATCAGCTAACATATAGCAGCAGTCTTTGAGATTAAGCTTTTTGGAAAACGCCACCACACTTTCTTCATCTTCAGCCAACAATAAACGACGCAGGACTTCCTTCTTGTACATCTTTTTAAGCTTTGCTATAACACCCTGATCCATTGGTTGAATCAGTGCTGTTACATTGGGAGGCAGAAAAATTACTTTAAAATTTGCATCAACTGCATTCAATGTATCCGTCTCTGGATGAGATGGTGCATTGTCCAGTAGAAGAATTACTTTTCCAGTTTTCTTTTCTTGTTCTCCCAACCTCTTCACATTTGGGATGAACTGATTTGTATACCAATCAAGAAATATTTCACTATTCATCCAAGCACTCTTCTGTGCTTTGTAACACAATGGGAGACATGTCACATTCTTAAAACAACGTGGTTTTTTGGCTTTGCCGATCATTAGCACCGGTAAACGATGACTTCCACTGGCATTCGCGGCTACCAAAATTGTTACTCTCTCTTTGCACTTTTTAAACCCAGGGGCAGCTGCTTCGCGCTGAGATGCAAGTGATTTTTGAGGCAATGATTTCCAGTATAAGCCAGTCTCATCGGCATTATACACATCCTCGAGTGAATAACCTTCTTCTTCCAAAAAAGCCAAGAATGTTTCTATAAAATTTTTAGCGGCAGTTGCATCGCTAGATAAAGATTCCCCTTGAATCTCCAATCCCGTCTCATCCCTACCCCCATAGCTACCCCTCCATCCTCCACTCCATCATGCACTCAGGTAGTCTGCATCCCCCCAGATCTACCCCTCTCTGAGGGAGAGCGCTCTGTTCTTAGTAAGGGCCTAAAATTTGTTCCTCTTCGTCCGACCCTAGACCAATACAATCTCCTCCAGGATGTTCATCGGTTTCACCGTCGCATGAGGCTGAAGCTCCATTTTAGAGAGAAAGACAGCACTCCGCAGTCTCAGGCTGAATCCGACATCTTCGCACGCTTTTCTGACTCTACTAAACCTCCCTTTACACCTAAACCTGGAGCCTCTCATGCCCTGAACCTGTATATCAAGAACACCATCCATGACATTCAGCAGCTCCGCCCTCGTAGATTGCATTATTCCAATCTCACTTCGGCGGAGTCTGGTGCTCTCTCCCTTCTTCGCCGTAGAGACGACTGATAAGGGTGGAATTAGGATGCCGTCAAATTACCACCTCTATCGACACCAGGTATTACAATGTAAGATGTGGGTGTCTTATCTGGTTTAGATTGTTGCTGTGTGTGTGTTGCAGTAGGACAGTTCAGGGTACACCACAGGCAACATGACGTGTAGAGTCATAAAAATGGTAACTTCGCTTTAGGTTTATACCATTTATTGCACGCCACAAAACAGTCATGATACTTATGTTATTGTCAGCATAGGTACAACGAATGCAGCATTCAAACTCATGTTAACTGACAGTCATGTAGAAGTCAATACTCAATAGTTGTATGGAAAACAAATATCATAGCGAAGCTTGATAAATAATGCATATAACTTCTGCAACCGTGGTCAGCTGCAGATCCTTAATGTTCATAGACAATAATAATTATTCCTCCTGATGCTAGCAGATCAGATGTATACAATACGTCCGTTTACTGTCTGCACGTGAGTAGCATACATGGATTACAGGTCAGCTCGACCTTTATAACCTTCCTAAGTCTAACCATCTGACTTGGACGTGATCTCTGATATAACGAATCCTGGAACACAGACAATAGTCTTGTTGGTCTAGAGCGACCCATATATATATAATTAGTTCAGGTATAAAGATACCGGTGACTTAATCCTAGTCAAAGTACCTCTCCATTTTGAATCACACAGGCGAGCAAAAAAGGCGACAAAATGACGAACCTCTAGATGATAGCATAAAAGTTCGATACAAGAGGAATTACCTTATTTCGGAAAATCAACCATGAACATATGCCTCCAGGCAGGCTTGACTAATACCGGGAAATAGTCTAGTTAGCTAACTAACTCACAAAGACAATGTATTTCCCTCAGAGAATCACAAGACGCAAGGCGCGTCCGCTCGCAATCAGTCCATTTCTCAACTCCCCGACCTGGGCGGAACAACAAAACCACAACCCAGTCGAGACATGCGCAGAGCGACAATCTCTGAGTCGCTGTTCACAATAAGACGATTCTAAGAACATTCGAGATAAAAGTCTTACACAGTCGCGCCTTTTATGGACATGAACAGAAGCGTTAAGAAAGGTTTCAAACATCTACAACAGTTGACTGATACTACCAAATAAGGAGATATGGTCACGCTTCGTTCAAGACATTATAGACCGAACGTGTCTCTATACAAGAGGAAGTAAACTCATAAAGAATAGTAGTATCGATATTTCGGGTTCTGTCCCTTTGACCATAAAATATATATAACATGCATTTCAGTCAAATAATGATCATACATACGAAAAACGATCATACAAAGACTTTGGAAAAAAAACAATTAATTGTGCGTAACATTACCGCACCCTCCCGGGAAAAAAAAATGAAACATTTTTTTTTTTAAATCCTGGAGCCGGAAAAATCTAGGCTCCTAACGCACGTATGATGCGCGGATATACCTAACAAAATAGCTCAACACTTGGAGCGAAACTGAGATCATATCCCAGGTCCTTAGAGAAAAATTTATCTAAGTATACGCGTATATATCCCAGGAAGGTGCCACCAACACAAACCACAATGATGGCAACATCATAATAAAAGTCAAATTATTCTCATACCAATATATGAAATCAAATATATTATTATGATATCATACAATGTGTTGCAAATAGCGGTGTAATATATTAATATACCGCACTATTTTATTACATTATGTAATGCATCAATAACTAATAAGTAATACATGTGTTGATCTTCGTTGACATAAAACATTCAATAGAAGAAGATGTGGACATCATCCGCTCCCAATCTAGTACAGGACTTGATATACTCAAAGTTCCACAATGGACACAATCTCGCATCTTCAATGATGTGCTGCGAAAATATCAATAACACAAATCTTAAAGACAACTGGTAAATCTCTCAATACAATCCTGAAAATAATTTATTTAAATGTGGCCGAGTGATCTTTTGGCCCGTATATCACTAACTAAGCCTTCTTAGATAATTACATGGTACAATGTTATAAATTTCCCTCAAAAAAAGTGAGAAAAAAAAAAAAATATCTACTAACATGTCATTATAACATTGGACTGTATATCAGGAAATATATATATGACAGAAGAATCATGTGGAATCGTGCGGGCATCTGGACAGAATGTCCGCCATTACATTATCCGAACCACGGATAGCTCGCACCGAGAAATGAAATGGTTGAAGAGCTATGGCATAACGAGTGGACCTCGAGCTCTTCAAGTTTTTGCTCTGAATAGCAGTAAGCGCTTTCTGGTCGGTTTCCACAATGAAATGTGCGCCTAGAAGAAATCTTTGTAACTTCAGAATAGACCATACCATAGCCAATAACTCACGGTCTAAAACCGAGTAATTCTTTTCTGCAGCATTTAATTTCCTAGAGATATACATCACCGGATGCAGAGTATCAGAATACTCCTGCATTAGTGCTGCCCCAATCCCAGTTGACGAGGCGTCACTTCGAAGAACAAAAGTCTTCTCAATAGTAGGTAACCTAAGAATAGGTGGAGATGAAAATAGGTCTTTAACCTGGTCCAATGAGGATTGACATTCTTTTGACCAGCGGATCAAATTAGGCGACCCTTTCTTCAATAAAGTAGAAAGCGGTGCCATAATGGAGGACAGATTCGGAATGAATCGTCCGTAGAATTGGATCAAACCTAATAGACTCCTTACTTGTTTCTTTGTCTTAGGGACCGAAATGTTAAGTATTTTTGAAACATTGTGGTCCTCTGTCTTTAAAAGACCATGACCAACACGATGACCTAGGAAAGAAATCTCACTAAATCCTATAAAGGCTTTAGAGGGTTTTGCAGTCAAGTTATACTCGCGAAGAGTAGACAGTAATTCGTATAAACCCAAATAGTGATCTTCCCAGGAATCACTGAATAGACAGATATCATCTAGATATGCTATGACATCTGTACGATATGCGAGAATTCGCCGCATCATGCGTACGAATGTAGCAGGGGCGTTCATAAGACCAAAAGGCATGAAATTCCATTGGAATAAACCCCTAGGTGTAGAAAAAGCTGTAAAAGGTTTGGCACGTTCAGTTAGCGGGACTTGCCAATAACCTTTAGACAAATCTAGTTTGGTAAAGAATCTAGAATTAGAAAGTTTATTGAGTAGCTCTTCTAATGAAGGCATAGGTTCAGCGTCGAACTTCGTAACTTGGTTCAATTTGCGATAATCTACGCAAATGCGAATGTTATTATCCTTCTTTCGAACAATAACCATAGACGAAGAGTATGCTGAAGTGGATGGTTCAATGATTTCCAAACGTATCATTTCATCCAATTCTTTCTCGACTTGAGACTGGAAATGGATAGGTATTGGATAGGGTCTGACTCTGATAGGATTATGATCAGTTAGCACAATGTCATGTTCAATGACATGTGTGTGTCCCGGGATGTCTGTAAGAACATCCTGAAATGTTTGCAACATCGAAGAAACTTGTCGATGTTCCTCAGCGGACAGATTTGGAGAAACGGTCACGTTTTTCCAAGATTCCGTAGAATAAAGTGGGACCATAGAAAGAGGAAGATTGACATCAGAAAAAGTAGTTTCCTCATCCTGTATAACTGACAGCGATGAGTATTGACCATGAGGTACTTGAGAATTGTCCGTTGCCTGGAAAATAGGCTGCAAATAGTCTGGTCTTTCATGAAATTCCGTGAGCATATTTATGTGGAAAGTTTTATGCTTTCCATCAATATCGACAACATAGTCGACATCAGAAATTTTGGAGACTATTGCATATGGACCTTTCCATGCAATTAGAAGTCTGTTCTCCCTTGAAGGAAGTAGAACGAGAGCTTTGTCACCTGGACAAAGTTGTCGTAGACATCTATTCTTATTCGCAAACTGCCTTGCCTTTTCTTTAGCAAATTCGGAAGACGAAGTTGCTAGTCTGCATGCCTCAATGATTTTTTTCCTAAGAGCAATGACGTACTCATAAGAAGACTGAGTCTCATCGCTAATATTATCGGCAGTGATTAGATCGTGAAGTAAAGACATAGGGCCGCGCGGTTGCGCGCCAAAGACAAGTTCAAAAGGGGAAAACCCCGTATGTTCATTGGGGACCTCTCTATACGCAAAGAGAGCCGCGGGTAAGACCCTGTCCCAATCCTGAGGATGATCCTCAGTTATTTTACCCAGTAAAGTTTTTAGAGTCCTATTTAAACGTTCGACCAACCCATTAGACATTGGGTGATAGATACTGCTGAGAGACCTTTTTATATGTAGCATAGACATTACCTGTGACATAGTGTCTGATATCAGTTGAGTGCCATGGTCTGACAATATTTCTCCGGGAAAACCCAAGCGAGAAAATATCAGCCAAAGAGCGTCTGCGATATCAGCAGTTGAGATGCTCTTGAGAGGTATTGCCTCTGGCCAACGTGTGCACATATCGACACATGTAAGAATAAATTGATGTCCTCTAGCCGACTTAATTCTAAAAGGACCGATAATATCTATTGCCATTTTTTGAAAAGGGCGAATTGGAATGTCAGCAGCCTGAATAGGCGCAGCATGTCGTGGTCCTTTAGATTTGACCTCCTGACATACTTTGCAAGAGCGACAGTACATTCGTATGTCCTTGCTCACAAATGGCCAAAAGAAAGCCGCAAGAACTCTCGACTTTGTACGGGAAAAACCCATATGTCCAGCACATTGCGAGTCATGAGCATGTTGCAATATTTGCACCCTCATGCTCTTAGGCACAAGAATTTGTGAATGAGTGGATGTAGTCGAGTCTTGTACCATACGTACAAGTACGCCGTTCTTCATAGAAATCCAAGATTTTCTATTAGTATTTTGATTAGGATCACCTTTTTTTGCTAGAATGAAGAATTTTTGTAACGACGGATCTTCTTCTTGCAATTTGATAAATGAGTCACGTGTAATAGTCAAGTGACTATTTTGTTCATTTACTTCATCATTATTAGTTAATGAAGTTTGAGGTGGATCCAGAGCATGTGCTCTTGTGACCACCGTATTGGTAGCTTCAATGTTTTGCTCTTCCCAAACAGCAATCTGCTGTGGGGTACATTCCCTAACTCCGTGAATACGACCAATAATAAGGTCCGCAATAGGGTTTGGAAGTAGACACGCGTGGACCTCTCCCGTGAAGAAAGGAGTAGCAATATGTATTATGGCAGTAGGATATTTTTCCAACGTGCCACCAAATGTGACACATTTGATGACCTTTCCTGTAGCACAGAATGGATCTACAAGAGATTGCCTAACCCCGACAGTAGTACATCCAGAATCAAACAACACCGAGACTGGATTACTATTTACAAGCCCCTTATGTAATATAAGAGAACCTCTCCCATCATGAGCAACATTAGCAGGAAGAGCGGGCAAAGGATGACCACAGCTTAGAGTACTAATGGTTTTCGGATCAAATAAAGTACTGCATTGGATACATTTATTTGCCCTACCAAAGTCAAAAGATGAGCATCCGATAGCATTATGGTCTTTATCATTATTAACCTGTTTATCTGCTCCCTGAGATTCTTGTTGAACAGAGTTTGTCTGTTGATATCTTTTTCTCTTCTGTTGCGATCTACCGCGACCATTATTGCCTCTGCAATTATCATTAAAGTCCCTACTGTAATTTTTATCCTGGTTTGAGTTCCAGTTTCCATAACTGTCATTACCATCTCTATACTGTTGAGAACCTCTATTATCCTGGTATTGAGGTCTCTGAGAAAAAATATTTTCCTCTATACCGATTACCTTTATGAAAATTTCTAAAGTTACCGGGAATAGAATACCGTGTAATATTAGGTTGTCTCCAGTTCTGGGAAGAAGAATCTCCCTGAAATTGATTACCCTGGTTCTGGGCATAATTACGGTTACTCTTTTTATTGAAATTTTGCTGGCTACCCTGAAATTTACGCATAAAATTCGGGCCATAAGGTGCTGCCGAAGCAACTGGCAGACCTTCTTTTACCTTAGTGTTGCTAATGGTTATGTGAGGATGTGCAGTAACATACTGGCTACAGTATTCTTCCATTTCTTTTATATTTTTAGGCTTACGCTCATGAAGAAAAGAAAGAAAAGCTTCATTAACAGAAGACATAACCTTGTCTCTAAGAAGTAAGTCCATGAGGGCTTCAAATGTACTTTCTGTCTTAGACAGCTCAACCCATCGTAAAAAAGTAAGACGTATGCCTGAGATGAATTCTGAGAATTCAACTCCAGTTTCTGGTAAAAATGTTTTTAAATTTAAGACGATATCCGTCTTCGTTAAGTTGGTACTTCTTTAACAATGCCGCCCTGACAACCTCATAGTTGTTCTTGTCAGGCACATCTACCATACCCAACAAAGTCAAAGCATCACCTCTAAGTATCTTGGATAGATGATAAACATATAATGTTTTATCTATATTATGCACCTTACATGCACTTTCAAATCTATCTAGATAAAATGTTATATCATCAATTGAAGCATTGAATGCTGGTAAATTAAGCTTAAAATCAACAGCATTAGACTTATTAGCAGATGATACCTTATTGGCATCATTAGCATTACTAGATAACTTCAACTTTTCTAACTCCAAAGCTAAGAGTTTTTCTTCATGTTCCATTTTTGCTTTTCTCTCATCAGACTCTCTTTGTAACCTTCTTTCCTCAGCCTCAGCCTGTAACTTTCTTTCCTCAGCCTCAGCCTGTAACTTTTTCTCTAATCTTCTTTCTTCAGCCTCTATTTCAAGTCTCTTATTTTCAGCTTCTTTTTCAAGTCTCTTATTTTCAGCTTCTTTTTCAAGTCTCTTATTTTCAGCTTCTTTTTCAAGTCTCTTATTTTCAGCTTCTTTTTCAAGTCTCTTATTTTCAGCTTCTTTTTCAAGTCTCTTATTTTCAACCTCAGCCTGAAGTCTCTTCTCCTGAGATTCTGCTTCTCTTTTTTGTTTTTCCATTTCCATTTGTAATCTCTTTTCATCTACCTGCATCTGCAGTTTTAAATTTTCAGCATCTATTCTCTTTGTTCAGTTAGTTCTTTCATTTTCTTTTCCTCCGACTTCAATGCCTTGGCATATTGAACAGTCGCAAATTCTTCTAATTTATCACCTGTCTTCCCAAGGGCTTTACCCTGCTCAATAAAGTACTCAAATGTAGACATGATGTCTAAAATGTGAGTACAGAACCTGAAATAATTAATTATCTTATTTCAATCTTAATAGCAACAAGACTTAATAAAGTGCTTGTATAATTACTATGTTTACTCCAATCTCTGTGGGAAACAAGACTTGACACCAATTTGTATTATCAGTTGTACAATAATATCACAAGTCACCTCTTAATTATCAGTGCACTACCCAAATCAGTGCATAACCATCAGTTATTTATCATAACTGCACTACAATAGTGCATAAGCAACAAACCACCAGTTAGTTATGATAAGTGCACTATAGATCAATAGTGCATGAGCATATATGTAACAATAGTGAAAGCTAACTATGCAAGAACTATGCAAACAATAACAAGACAATGTAAACAATAACAAAGGTCACCAACAATGTAAACAATAACAAAGATCAAAGTCGAATGTAAACAACAACAAAGATCAAAGTCAATGTAAACAAAAACAAAGATCAGAGTCAATGTAAACAATAACAAAGATCAGAGTCAATGTAAACAATAACAAACAAATGACGCTACAGTGTATACACAAAAATATACTTAAAGAACTGAATAATAGAAAAGAGGAGACCTACAAATACAAACAATCGAAATCGAAACTAAAAAACAGAAAGAAAGAGAGAAACAAAAAAAAAAAAAATATACAAAAAACGAAAATAAAGCACAACTCGTCACAACTAAACAGATATAGCAACGATTGTCGCTAGCAAATTTCACAGTAGGAAATTCGCACAGTCCCTAACGAAAACGCTAACAGTAGAACCTCTGTGACGTGGTATCATCTACTGAAAGACACCGCCCAACCGAGAAAACCCGCAGAAATATAAACATATAAATACAAATCCAAATAACATATAACATATAAACATGTAAATAGTGTGAAAATGTGAAAGACAGAAGGCTCAGTTAGAACATAAGGGCACAGTTCACAAACAAAACAGGCCACTTAACTTCTATGTATCCACAACGTCAGCACAGTTCAGAACAGGATGTGATCAGCATTCTTAGGACAATGATCCAACGTTGATCCATATCTGCTCTCGTAAACTGCCATGACGAAGGAAATGAGCTTCTAACAGGAAACAGCTTCTGACAGGAAACAGCTTCAGAACTTGACCTTCTGATTTGCAACAGTAATTCTGAGACCGGAACAGTTGTTACGGCACTTGTCCTTCTTTTCAACAGATCAGGAAATCCATTCGCTCGGTACTTGTCCTTCTATTTGTAGACAAACTTCAATACCGCCGAGCAGCGCCGGGTAGTTTCAAAATATCAACAACTGTCAGTACTGCTGCGTCTTTCAAAAAAAAATTTCATCAATGGTGATGAATAGCAACTGCAATGTTGTCTTGTAGTCTGCTGATGATGTCTGGGTTTGTTGACCCCCTTGAGAGTTGGTACCAGAATAAACCAACTATTGGCCACCATGAATTGATAAGGGTGGAATTAGGATGCCGTCAAATTACCACCTCTATCGACACCAGGTATTACAATGTAAGATGTGGGTGTCTTATCTGGTTTAGATTGTTGCTGTGTGTGTGTGTTGCAGTAGGACAGTTCAGGGTACACCACAGGCAACATGACGTGTAGAGTCATAAAAATGGTAACTTCGCTTTAGGTTTATACCATTTATTGCACGCCACAAAACAGTCATGATACTTATGTTATTGTCAGCATAGGTACAACGAATGCAGCATTCAAACTCATGTTAACTGACAGTCATGTAGAAGTCAATACTCAATAGTTGTATGGAAAACAAATATCATAGCGAAGCTTGATAAATAATGCATATAACTTCTGCAACCGTGGTCAGCTGCAGATCCTTAATGTTCATAGACAATAATAATTATTCCTTCCTGATGCTAGCAGATCAGATGTATACAATACGTCCGTTTACTGTCTGCACGTGAGTAGCATACATGGATTACAGGTCAGCTCGACCTTTATAACCTTCCTAAGTCTAACCATCTGACTTGGACGTGATCTCTGATATAACGAATCCTGGAACACAGACAATAGTCTTGTTGGTCTAGAGCGACCCATATATATATAATTAGTTCAGGTATAAAGATACCGGTGACTTAATCCTAGTCAAAGTACCTCTCCATTTTGAATCACACAGGCGAGCAAAAAGGCGACAAAATGACGAACCTCTAGATGATAGCATAAAGTTCGATACAAGAGGAATTACCTTATTTCGGAAAATCAACCATGAACATATGCCTCCAGGCAGGCTTGACTAATACCGGGAAATAGTCTAGTTAGCTAACTAACTCACAAAGACAATGTATTTCCCTCAGAGAATCACAAGACGCAAGGCGCGTCCGCTCGCAATCAGTCCATTTCTCAACTCCCCGACCTGGGCGGAACAACAAAACCACAACCCAGTCGAGACATGCGCAGAGCGACAATCTCTGAGTCGCTGTTCACAATAAGACGATTCTAAGAACATTCGAGATAAAAGTCTTACACAGTCGCGCCTTTTATGGACATGAACAGAAGCGTTAAGAAAGGTTTCAAACATCTACAACAGTTGACTGATACTACCAAATAAGGAGATATGGTCACGCTTCGTTCAAGACATTATAGACCGAACGTGTCTCTATACAAGAGGAAGTAAACTCATAAAGAATAGTAGTATCGATATTTCGGGTTCTGTCCCTTTGACCATAAAATATATATAACATGCATTTCAGTCAAATAATGATCATACATACGAAAAACGATCATCGATTAAACAGCTTATCACTAGTAATGATCTTCCTCCCGTAGCATCTTATCTTAGGATTCATGACAGCTCTTTGGGCAAGCCTGTATTCTACATGCTCCCCAAAATTCACAAGATCGAAAACCCTGGAAGACCTATTGTCTCAGCCTGTTCTTGTCCTACTGAACACATTTCTGACTTCCTCGATAGCATTTTCCAGCCTATCGTTGAGAATCTTCCCTCCTTCATCAAAGACACCAATCACGCTCTTACAACTTTCTCCTCTATCCGACTCCCAGCAGACCGCTTCTATCGTCTTTTCTTGCTGGACGTCTGCTCTCTGTATACCTCTATTCCCCACTCTGATGGTCTCCGAGCTCTTCAGTTTTTTCTGGACCAACGCACTTGCCCTTCTATATCCACTGTCACTCTTCTCCGTCTTGCTGAACTGGTCCTTCAACTGAATTCCTTTGAATTCAATGGTCAGTTTTTTTTACCAAATTAGTGGTGTTGCCATGGGAACGAAGATGGGTCCCAGCTATGCCTGTCTATTCATGGGCCACTTGGAGCATCAGATATGGCAACAATACTCCGGTCCTTTCCCTGGGTTTTACCGCAGATATATCGATGATGGCATAGGTCTCACAGATATGTCTGAGACTGATTTACACCGCTTCATCGACTTTGTGAACCACTTTCACCCCACCATCAAGTTCACCTCCCTCGTCTCCACAGTATCTGTCAACTTCCTTGACATTACTATTTCTATCACGCCCTCCGGCCTTAATACCTCAGTATACTACAAGCCGACAGATGCCCACAGCTACCTCCTGTATACCTCTTCTCATCCTCGGGCCTGTCGTGACTCCCTTCCTTTTTCACAACTTCTCCGCCTCCGCCGTTTATGCCAAGACGACGATGACTTCCACTTACGAGCAAATGAGATGTTGGATTTCTTCCGTAACAGACTTTATCCAGAACATGTTCTCACCTCTGCTCTCCAACGTGTGCTCCCCATCTCTCGTCTGGAGGCCCTCAAACCTCACCATAAATCCACTTCGGATAGAGTCAAATTAATCTTGACCCATCACCCTCACAGTACTACTGTCAAACAGATCCTTTTCCGCCACCTCCCTATCCTCCAAGCTGAGCCTCTGACCCAAAAAGTATTCAGTGAAGCACCTTTGGTGGCATATAGACGTGACAAGAACTTGAAGGATCTTCTTGTTCACAGCCGTCTCCCAAAGGAGAATGCCACTCACTTTGGCACACTACCCTGTGGTCGGACACGATGCAACACGTGCAAGTATGTCATATCAACCCAGAAGGTGTCCTTTCCTAAGGCTACGTACACCATCACTAGTAGCTTCACGTGTGAATCGCGCAATGTCATTTATACGATCATATGTAAACGTTGCTGCAAAACATATATTGGCCAAACAGGCAAACGACTTGGGGACAGATTCAGCCAGCACTTAAATGACATCGCTCAGCAAAAGTCCACACCAGTTGCTATACACTTTAATGGTCCTGACCACCATGGTCCCATCGACATCCAGGTCACAGCGATCCGATCCTGCTCCTCTGACACTGCCAGCCGAGAACAGCTTGAGAACCGTCTTATCCACCGCATGGGGTGTCTAAAACCAGCCGGTCTCAACACTTTTCACACCTTTGTCTGAGGTCACCCTCTCCTCTCTTGCTCTATTTTACTCTTTCCACTCTTATCCTATTCTTCTATTTGTATGCCATATACATTTTTTTATTTCATATTTATTTATCTCCCACTCATTCTGTCCCCTTCTATTTCCAGTCCCCACTTTTATCACGTTGGGTAGTTTATTTTCCGGTTTCGTTTTTTAGTTTCTTAGTATGCATTGTGTACATCCGGCGGCGGAAGTCATTTTTCTGTTCAGCCACGCGCTTACAAACAGACAGCGATTTTGATAGAATTTCGGTTCTTGCCTTCAGGGAAGTACCCAGTTTTTATTTTATTTAGTTTTTATGTGTCCTATCTAGCCTTCTCTTTCTTTCCTTTCCTGACGAAGGCCTTGTGGCCGTAACGTAGACTATTTTCTTTGTCTTTTGTCCTCGTAAGACGAATCACCTTTTTTCGATTTTTTTTCAAACCCATCCATCAATTCTCGTATGCCATGACGAGATTTAAAGTTTCTTAACCATTCCTGGCTAGCCTTAAAGTCAGGAGGACCGTCAAGTTGATTGTTGAACTGAAGTGCCTTTTCACACAACAGAGAACCAGAGATAGGTTCCCCTTTGCTTCTTCTTTGCACAAACCATATATACAAAGCCTCTTCCAATTTCACATCTTTCGCATTTCTCATGGTTTTACGTTTCTTCGACCCATTTTCACTATCAAATTTCGATGCAAAACTCATAATTTTATCCTTGTTACTTTTAATGTCAGAGACGGTAGCTTTCCCAACATTGAAAATCCTCGCAAGTGAAGACACAGTTTCACCTTGTCCTAGTCTCTTGATAAATTCTGTTTTCGTTTCGCACACATTTGAAGTTTGCCGCATCAAAAGATTCAGAATTTTAGTCTAACGTGACTGTGGCATCTGATTTTTTTTTTTTCTGGAAAAAGTGTTCGGATAATTGGATGTTCGGATAATTGGGGTTCGGATAAATGGAGTTCTACTGTATGTATATATATATATATATATATATATATATATATATATATATATATATATATCTATATATATATATATATATATATATATATATATATATATATATATATAGACGTACAACTGACTGAGTCATACCTTGACGTAAGCCACTATTATGGGAGGCAACTTTGTGCCAAGGGAAACAATTACACAAACAAATAGTGAACTTGCTAAAAGAATACACGTTCCTCTTAATTAATCATTTGTATTTATTTGTTATGAATTTTACTTTTTAATTCTTTCTTTGCTCTTCCGTTTGTGTCCTTGATGTAGACCTGACCGTAACGTTGACAATTTGTGTGTGTGTACTGTGTCCTAGTATGAAGCTATTTTTTGTTAACCCAACTTTAATAAAACTGGTATTAAATTATGAACTTTGTTCCTTAGAAACCAGAACCATTGCTACGCTGAAACTACAGATGGGGTGACCTGACTGGGACAGATTTGTAATGTTAACAGAACTACAGATGATCTGCCTGGAACAGATTATTATTCTTTACAGAACTACACATGGGATGAGATAACTGGGAAAGATCGGTAATGTTGATAGAACTACAGCCTAGGACAGATATGTAATGTTGACAGAGCTACAGACGATCTAACTGCGATAGATTACTAATACTGACAGATCTACTTATGGTCTGACTGGAGCAGAATAGCAAAGCTTTCACATATGTGTTGTGAAATTATTATTATGTGTCATAGTGGTATGATAATGATTGTTGAAGCGTTTATCTAAGACAAAAACAGATTTACAACAAACACGTGATCAAGTAAGCAGAAACTACACATCAAACCCCAACTCCGACAACTGTCTACAGAGATTACAGTTATATAACTACGGGTAGAAAAATAAAGCAGACATTCCACCAACAACGAACAAAAACCGTAGAACAAGAGAGACAGTTTATCACTGACATATCAAATAAAACAACACAGTGAAACAATAAACAATCCAAAGAAAGAATTACTTATTGCAATTTTAGACACCATACGTCAAATCCTCATTGGCAAAGTCATAAATCAGCTGGAGGTAAGGAAGACCACACTATCGGTAGACACCAGAGGAAACAAAAAACACACATGGATCTTCATTTCAGCTAGTAGTACTTTTAACAATACGTCGGCACACTAGCAATAATAGATATAGAGGTAAAATCATTACACTTAGACTATATAAATAAATAAGTTTATGGATTGAATAAGCAGCTACACTAGAATAAACTTACGACGTGACGGTTAGACAGCCAACAAGCAGTCATAGAAATTAGCCTTTTCATGGCTAATAAAATTGAGCCCACCCCCCAATTTAAGAAGAAAAGGACAGAGACAACAGTCCAGCGGTCACAAATACTCCACTTATAACCGAGAGATCACCCCTCTTGTCAGGTTTTGACTGTGAAACAAAAAAACTTAACCATGTGATACTTTAAACAGCAGAGATAAACAAAGTTAGGGGAATACATCCTATTTATTTTTCAAAGGGGAACAATTCAACTATTTAAAAAATATCAAATTAATAACAGAGTTTCATTATTTATTTAACGTTGTCAATTCATTATCTAAAATTATATAAGGCTTAAAAGACTGTGCTGTTTTTATTAGTAGTTTTGTTGAATTGTTGAAAAGTTCTTTTGTTTCCCATTTTAGGATAAAAAAACATTTAAAAATATGGAGTTTGATGCGCATGTTAAAGTAGTTAACACTTATATCCTCTGTCACTTTCAATGAGGATTTTGACAGAATACGTTTCCATGCAGTCGCAGATGAGTACAACATATGTTTTATCGGCGCCAAGTAGCGCATTATAAAAAAAAACAGTCTTTTAAACACATTTTCTTACTTGGTCGTTCCTCTTTTACCATGGGTGCCGGGGTAGATAAGATGTGTGGCGTCCGCCTTTATTCTTAAGGTATAGGGTTCAACCCAGTACAGGTGATATTTATGTTGGAATTTTTTCAGAACAGTGGGTACAATAATGATACACTCCTCCCCGATCCCTTGGATAGGGAGATAGGATGTCTAGCCTTCTCGGATATGTTATCATGTAAGATGTGTTTCTTTTTCCAGTCCAGTCTTCGGTCCCTCAGGGATTATCTAATGTTGTCCCCCCAGCGAACTCGGTCGTCCTGGAGATCTGGATCTCTTGCTATTGGTTTACCTTGTGTGTCATGGTAGCCATGACATATAATTATTATTTTTGTGATTGTATTCTCATTAGTTGTTGTGTTCGTTATAACCATTGTCATAAGTCCTGTATTTATGTTGTTTGATTTATTCTTTTCTTCATCTAGAGCAAATTAAAAAAGAAAAAAGTGTCACGTGTGTTAATTACAACGTTTATTTAGTAATGGACGACATCTGTGCACTGACATTCCCGTTAGTTATTTATATATTGTTCAAAAAAAGAAACGCATAGCTACTGAAGGAACACACATAGCCATAATTTTGACATTCAATAACGTTTTTAATTTAATGAGTTAATTGTTCAAATTGCACACAAGAATACCTTAGGGTTCAACCAATCAATTGATAGTTGTTTTGCATCTGGGTCACGAGAGTTTTTTGGCGTACGGGCTTTCCCGTTAGTATGGTGTGTGGCCTCCTCTTGCATCGATCAGCGACTGGTATCTCCTGGGCATGGATGCGATCAGACGTCTGATGTGGGCTTGTGGGATGGCTGCCACTCTTCCTGGAGTGCCTGGAACAGATCACGACGATTGGCTGGAGCAACGTCTCAGCGACAAACACATCTATGCAGCTCATCCCACAAGTCCTCAATCGGACTCATGTCTGGAGACAGAGATGGCCAGGGAAGGGTGAGAATGTTGTTGGCAGTCAGGAACTGCGTGGTCAACCGTGCACAATGGGGTCTGGCGTTGTCCTGTTGAAACACAGACATTTGGGCAGCCAAAAGTGGAAGGATATGGGGTCGAAGAATTTCATTGACGTATCATTGCGCATTCAAGCCTCCTTCAATGTGCACCAATTGACTCCTTCCGTTGTAACTGATCATTCTCCACACCATTGCACCTCCACCACCATGCGGCGGAGCTTCATCAACGCAATTTTGGGCAAAACGTTCATTTCGGCTACGGTAGACCCTACGCCGACTATCATGACGCTGCAACAAAAATAAAGATTCGTCACTACACCAGACACGTCTCCATTGATTGTCAGCTGCCCAGGGACGATGCTGGTTGGCCCAAAGAAGTCGATTTTGGCGATGGCGACGCGTAAGGACAGGTCCTCGGTGAGGTCGTTGTGCCCAAAGTCCAGCATCATGCAGTCTATTCCGGACAGTTTGATCAGACACATGACGTACTGCAGGCAATGACTGGGCAGTTGAGGAAGCTGTTGTAAACCTGTCTCTGAGGTGACGAAGCCGAATAAAGCGATCCTCTGCTGCTGTTGTCACTCTGGGTCGTCCACTGCGATGCCGGTCTTCAACAAAGCCAGTGGCTTGGAACCGGTGCCAAAGTCGACTGATGGTACTCTGATGCACGTTTAGATACCTGGCGACCTGACTTTGACTTTCGCCTGCATGCAGTCGAAGTCGGCCAATAGCAATGTTCCATAAATTTATCGATAGAGACGCCATAAATATCTGCTTGAAAATGAACTGAATTTTTTGTGTGTAGCGTTATCCTTTTATAGGGTTTCAGCTGCGTAGTCAGTGAATAGTGTTCACCCCAAATTTTGTTGCTTTCACGTGCGCGCAACATGAGCTGTGGTCAAAAATTGCGTCATAAACACTATTGAACACTGCGTTGTAACGATTACAAAAACGAACGCAATTCAGGTCAACACGTGCATTTGACTTACTTACTTACTTAGTCGTTCCCCTTCTACCGTGAGGTGTAGAGGTTTGGAAGAGAGAGCGCCAGACCATTCTATCAGTTGTCTTCTTCCTGGCCTGGTTCCATTCTAGTCCTCGGTCCTTCAAAGATTGTCTAATGTTGTCCTCCCAGCGGACTCTGGGTCGTCCTGGAGGTCTGGATCCCTGGCTCTTTGTTTCCCATGCTTGTCGTGGTAGCCGATCTTCTCCCATTCTGCAGACATGGCCAAACCATCTTAGTTGGGACTGTTCTATTTGGGTCTGCAGCGGATGGGATTTTAGGCCTTGACGGATCGTCTGGTTGCGGACCATGTCTCTTCTTGTTACTTCAACCACTTTCCTCAGATACCTCATTTCTGAGGTTTGGATCTGGCTTTTGTGGGTTGTAGTCATTTGACACTGTAAAGAACATTTGAGGCTGGTTTTTATATACCCTAGCACGAAATTTTACTTACAAACTCAAAAAAACGCCCCCTCGGATAGCTATGCGTTTCTTTTTTTGAACAGTATAGTTTCAGTGTGTCTTCTTCTTCTTCTCTTTCTTCTTCTTCGTACACTCTCAGACGTCCACTTGAATGTTCTCAAAGAAAGCAGAAGTCAGTTTGAGGCTATTTGAATCCCCGTAAAGCTTTTCCACGCTGGCGTCGACCATTTGCGCTTTCTCTGTACCGCATTGTGACGTGGAATGGAAATGGTGATACAGTAATCTGACAGCCTTTGCTTTCCCATTTAGTGTCTTCCATTCGCTAAGACAAACCACGCAATTTTCTGTTTGTATGACTCACCTTTGAATCCACGCCTTTGTTCTGGAACATAACAACAGAGTTGTTTACCAACTTTCGCAAACCTGCCAGTTTAACAAGGGAGCGAATCGCGTTTGTTTACCTGAGTTTCTCACGCGAGCTGATTTGCCAATTATCGGTCATTAGACAGATGCGAGTAGAAATAACGGATTGTTTGAAGAGAGACAAGGGGCGATAATATTTTCCCGACCACCTTCGATGTTCGCGCGTTCCAGGGGAAGATAATGTTTGATCTGCGCAAGGGGACGTAATCTAAGAGAGGCCCGTGCACTGCAAAATTATCTGATGTCGGTCAGCATCGCTGAGTAGAATGAACGAAGAAACCTTTGATCCGGGAAACGCAGTTCCTGATATCCCTACTATATAGAAGGTGTGAATTGTAAGGTCTTCTGGTGATGATAACACCATGATCGATATATATACCGCGCTCTCTCAAATTCAGTTATTAGAGTCGCTCAGAAATTCTTGGATAATCTAAGCACGACGGACTAGAACCATTCTTCGCTAAATGTGTTAAATTGTCCCGTGGGCATTTCATCTTCTGATTTGTGGTAATAGAAATTATGATTGAGTGTTAAAATGTGTTAAGTTTACCATTTAATTCACTGTAATTCCTTGGCGTTTAACACTAGTGAAATAACATAACGCGTAGATACTTCTTGCCAGTCGTTCAGAGTAATGTAATTTCAAACACCCCATTTTTCTTACACAAGAAGATACGGCTTAGATGACTGAGATTATTGTGTGCAACAAGACGCTGACAATTTTCCCGAATAAATTCAATAATAATAATCTTTGTGTACTGTTCATTTTCTCGCGGGAAATAACTGGGGGAGGGCACATGCCATAGAGGAAAACAGACGGGCGGATAGGGTAGTAGCAGTTTTTCATAAACGTTCTTTTCTTCCTTATTTAGTACCTGTGCAAAACCAGCGGCCAGCGGTCTCACATTACCAGTACCATTATTATTATTTTGGGTCTTCGATTTTTGGACCTGTTCGGTCCTCTTTCTTCATCCAGAGTCAGAAATAGAAACAGTAAGATTAATCGTAACTGGACGGTACATTACCCAGAATTATTTATCCAATTTTTCCAGCCCACTGAGCATACGAAAGAACATATATTCCTGACGTTTGACAGCCGTAGCAACGGAGTGATCCAGATAAGCTACGCTGTTTCAAAATCGGCACTCACCATAAGAGCCAGCCGATAGGATTTATCATCATTATCAGTTTTTACATATTGTAACATTTGTCTTAACAACCAGATGCTTGACAATACAGGAATTATTTTTCTCCTTTTGTAACTGTGAACGACCAGAGAACGTCTTGCTTCAGTAACTATTAGCGGTGACACATGATTCATCCAGGAAAATTAAACCACCAAATTTGGCGTCCACCTTGTAATTATTATTCGATATAAAGGCTGGACTGGGGCCATATTTGGGCAACCCACCTGACAGTATAGGTTCAGACTATTGTAATTTTTCAAGGGATACCAACACCCGATTAGGTAAGTAGAGTGTTTGTGGCCACGTATGAGAGAGTGAGAAATAGAGTGAGTGAATATTTTCCTTTGTCACAATCAATGTACTAACGTCTTTTTTTTATTTCGCTAAACTGAGTACTTTACTGAGTAGTAATTTAGTGGGGGACTTGTTCTTCATAGTCTATTCTGTAACGTAGTGCTTATCTTTGACCTTTGGGTTATTAACTTCTTTTGGGATCCTTTCTCAACAAGGGGAGAGCACTTATTCGGTTATTTTCATATATCTGTAAACTTGAGTTATTTGATTTCTCAAATGTTGTAAAAAGTTTAACGATAATAAACAACAAAAAGAACTTACATGTGTGTGTTGGTCAGACCCATACCCAATTAACCATAGTTTTTCACGTTTTGTGTTTCTTGTTGTCACATAATTGTGTGTGTGTATCTAGTTAAACTTATCTTTATAGAGATAAGGGGTTGGAAGTGTGTCTTACGCTACAATGTAGTCGTATAGATAGGCTTTACTAGAGAAACTATTCAGTCCAGAGACAACATTTGCTCCTTTACTATTCACTCGTGAAATCTATTTCTACACCTTTAGTCTCACCTATTTACCACTATCACCTCTGCTCAGACGGGACCATAAATATCTTCTAACCTATCTAAAAATATACGACACGCATATGTTACGCACAGATCATTTTTTCTAAGTCATTGTATGATCATTTTTTCCTAAAGACATTGTATGATCATTTTTTGCTAAAGACATTGTATTATTAGATTGACTGAAATGTATACTTTAATTTCTTTAGCTTGTTAACTCTGGATATTGAGAGTATGGTTCTCAAAATCTGTTACCTGGCCTTGTGTCGGAGACGGTCGGTCCACATTTTTATTAACTGTGTTCTCTTCTGTTGAGCTAGTATCGTAAACTGTTGTTGGAATGTCTAAAACCTGTGTTACCTTAATGTCCAAATACTCGATCTAGTTATTTCTCTACTTCTCGCATCAATCGTCTTTTGTTTGAATTCACTGTGTTTTGTTCTGCGCATGTTCTTTTTTTCTTTTTGGGAGTCGATGAAAGATTGTGTCAGAGATAAACTGTTCCGGCGTCTTTGTTTTAGGGAATTAGGAGCTTTTTGTGAGGTTCGTTAGCTGACAAGACTGTCTGGCGTTGTTTTCTGTTTTTTCTACCGTAGTAATACCTATTTAACCAATCTGTAATCTCTGTAGGTCATCTTGCTCACGTAGTTACAGAAAGGAAGGTTCTTGAATAGATGACACGCCCCAGTATCTGTTTACTTGACAGTGTATTTGTTGCTGTACCATAGTTATAAAACTGTAATCTCTGTGGCCGCTGTGTAAGAGTTTATGCCTACATAGATGTTAGTAGTATCTGTTTACTTGTTCGACCTTTACTGCATTTGTTGAAAACGATACCTTATTATATAACTGTAATCTCAGGAGAGGAGTTGTTGCGGTTGTTTATATCTGATAATTTGAGCTGACACTGTTGCACTATTGATCATAATGAATATTAGCATCCAGCTCTGTGCCATGTTTTTTAGAATGGTTTATGTTCACTGTGAATATTGAACTGTTGTTTCACGCTAACTGATGGGATTGGATCCTACAAAGATATCATGTTGGCACCAATACCGGAATGCTACAATCGTTGAATGAAAGGGAGGCATCAAAGAAGTCTTATGGCCATGTAAAGCAGCGACTGTCTTTGTGGTGTGCAATAAAATGGTATTCCTAAGCAAAAACGAGCAGTTTAAGAAAATGAATGTCATTTTGCCTGTGCTGTACCCTGTGGACTATCCAACTACTTTACACACGGCAACAATAAAAACCAGATAGGACACCCTACAATACAACCTCAATCTACCCGGTGTCGATAGGGGTGGTACTTCAAGTCAGCCTAAATCCACCCTTATCATTTCATGGTGGGCCAGTTCTGGTCTTATAACATATAAGGGGCAACTTTGAAGCAGATGTTCAGCAGTCATTTTATCAGTGCTACAGTTACACTGATCGGTAGTTCCTATCGTTAGCTTGTTGAATAGATGGTATCTCAATCTGTTGTGGCCAGTGCGGAGTCTGAAGATTACCACTTGTTCTCTTCTGTTGAGCTGGTAGTAAGCATCGTTCTATGTGTTACCTTAATGTTCTACAATCCATTTCTTACTTCTCGCATCAAATTATTGTTACACTGTGTTTGTTTGGTTCTTTATTTTATTTTATTTTTTTTTTATATATGTCAGAGATAAACTGCCTCTTTTGTTTTACGACCCAGTTGATGTCCTGGGAGGACTTTATTTTTCTACCGTAGTTATATAACTGTAATCTCTGCATCAAAGTAGTGATAACCAAAGTATGGAGATCAAACATGTCGATTTTTATAGCTCCTGGGAAAAACAGATCCCTCAAAATATATTCTTCTTTATTAATACTTGCGTTCCATCTCTTCATATAAACTGTGGCGACCTTCGTATAATACAGCCACGTAGGAGCTTCTGAATACTTCAATTCATATATTAGCGAATAAGATCACGTCTGTCTTCGACGGATTCTACAAACGAAAGTCCAAGATTGACCGTTTTAAACAATTAGCGCGTCACCACAGTACGTCATCATTACTTAGTTACCTCAACATATTATCGCGTTCATTTACAATTACTAATAGTGCAAATCAATTCATGTTGACTCCAGATAGAAATGTTACCGCGTAGATTAAACTGCTAACAAATCTAAGTGAGGCCAACATGTAAAGATACATAATAATATTCCTTAACAAATTCGCCTCCCGACGACAACATTATTATACCACGTTTATATCGTCTTTAATATTAAAAAAGAATCGCGAAAAATTAACTAAAATCGGATATACGGCCAAAGATGTTAACAGTAAAACAGTGTCTAAGGTCGTTGTCCTAAACATTGTGAGTCATACAAATAAAATACCTATGTACTACGTACTAATGAAAACTGAACGTCGACAGTCAATATAATATATTAATAGTGTGCTTTGTTTAACTAAAAAGAATGTACTAATGTTTAAAACAACAGCATTCTAATTAAAATATGGTGGAATCAATAACTAATTAAATGTGAATAAGTTCGTAAAAGAAATGTGAAGTAAGTAATGTCATGTAGTATAATGTTAAAATGTGACTAAAAGTTAGTGTGGAGACAAACAGAGAAGTAACAGAAGAAATTAGATCAGTAGAGTTACATAGATGTAAACGAAGAGAAAAAATTATAGATAGCATGTAAGAAAGAAAATTACAAGTGAATTATCCTTAAACTATCACCTAAAGTTAAATATAAAGTAATGTCAATAGAACATAATCATGGAAAATTAAAACACATAAATATAATAGAAGACTAAATAAGAAGTTAATAATGTAAAGTTCTAAACTTAACTAAAAAATGTAATGTCATAGTTACATATATTAAAGTATTGTCCAATATTAAACCAATCCTGGAAAAATAATCTGTAAAGTAAAAATCATCACAAAGTCCGATTATGATCATCTATTGTTCAGTTCTGAGTGTTCATTCGGATCAGTCAAATCTTGATATGTGTATAGAATTCCATGGAAGGTATACTTGTATGGCTGTTCAATCAATGTTCGAGCAGCGAGTGCTGGTAAATTGCACCGAATCAGGTGGTAGACATTCATGAAAACGATCCAATGTTCATATCTGTTCAAATCGAGTACCAATGTAGCGTACCAACGTAAATCGATAAGACTTGATAACGTCTCGTTCACTTCATCATAAGTTGACACGAAGAATTCAATCGACAGCCAGTAAGATACCAGGGAATAGCAGGTAAATAAAGTGAAATTTACCAACGTAAAATGTAGATATCGTAAAATGTCCACAGACATCATCGTAAAGTACTGGGAAGCAATTGGAAGTATGAACGTAATTGTACTTGGTACTCATGTTTTGAAGGAGTCATCATGTATTTGTGTAAATGTCCTTCCGCAATAGAGAAGGATATTGAATCAGCTATCCCGAGAGGTGCAAAAATCGTTGGACATGAAACTAATTCGTGATTATTACATTTATTTGTCTTTGACGGTTACAGTTCAGAAACACCATGTTGAAAGTATGCACTGGTTTGTCTGGCGAAAGACAATCATCGCGTGTCCATAGATCATTACAAGTGTTCATGGAGATATGAATCCATAACATCTTTGGAAGTCACGAATAATATGCAACGTGCATTGTCTTTGGTTTGAAGTGAATATGACTTGCATGATACAAGGAACAGTACGCTCGATAAGAGCTGTTATAGATTCAATGTCATTAGCATGAGTAGCCTTTAGTTTTCGGGTATTGATGTCGGGTTTCTCGAAAATGAGTCTGCAACCACATTCTCAGATCCCGGAATAGGTTGTGTTTCAAAGTTAAACGGCTGCAACAAAATGGAAAAGCGGGCTAATTTTGGGTTTCTTTTTGATCAGTCTGAATTATGAAGGGCGCTCCTAGCAAGTTCCTTTCCAATTTCTGTATGGACCAAACGATGACTAAAAGCTCTTTATCAATGACGGAGTATTTTCTTTCAGTTTCAGTCAGGTTTCTGGAGATATACAGCGTGGGATGTAACATTCCATCATGTTCCTGAAGTAGACTGGCTCCCAAGCCGAAACGACTCGCATCTGTTTGGAGAATTTATATTTTGGCAATATCAGGTAGCCTCAGAAAAGGAGGTTTAGAAAAAACATTTAAAATTTTGTTAAATGAAATTTGACAATTTTCCGCCCAGTTTACTTTCATAGGCATTCCCTTGCGCAATAGGGACGATAAAACAGATGTGATACTGGACAAATTTGGAATGAATCTACTGTAATACTGAACTAATCCTAGTAAACTGCGCACTTGTTTCTTTGTTGTCGGAATCGCAAGTTCATGATTTTAGACACATTTTGTGGAATAGTTTTTATAATCCCAGAACCAATAGTAGACCAAGAAAAGTGATTTCACTAAAAGCAATCTGAACCTTAGTAGGTCATGCAGTCAGATGATGAACTCGTAGAGTATCTAACAAAGAACTAAGTCCCACAAAGTGTTCATCAAAAGTAGAACTAAACAAGTAGATATCATCAATATAAGAAATGATATCATCTCTGTGAGATAATATTTTTCGCATCATGCGAATAAAAGAAGCAGGTGCGTTCATAAGCCCTAAATGCATAACATTCCACTGGTACAATCCACGTTGTGATAAACGAGCGCAAATGCCTTGTTGCTCTATCTTTTCCTACATCATTTGTATTGTATTTTCTCCGACATTTGCTCTTTCATCTCATATGTGCGACCCACATTTGCTATTTCATTGTTGTGATTACTCGTGACCGGTATCTAGAGAACCACATTTGCTCTTTCATCGGGGGAAATAAAATCCTTTGATTGAGTCCACATGCCTGACATTATCGTTTGAAGCCCACATTGCATCGTGATAAATCTGGTAAAAACACATCTGGGCATGCTGTAATTTCTGTGACACCACATTGAACGCCTAGATTGGCCAGGGGAAAACGTCTCATGCTGTAATGGTGTTATCTTGGGTCGGCCGCGGTTCAGACAAGCGTTGATTTACCACATTGGACACCCATCTTGGCCAGGTGAACAATAAACAATCAGAGGTCAAACTACACCCACGTTTGAACTGACAGGGGAAAAGAGCGATCCTGTGAATGAGTTACCAGAGGGGCCATTAATGATTGGTTGGTATGAGCTGTACAAGAAACCCATATTGGACTGGCAGAAATATAATCTACTGCGTAGCTTGTTCTGGGAAGGAGTCCAGTTTTCTACCTTGTGAGGAAGAGATTAATCCCAAAAACGCCTAGCCTAATACACGTGTTTATTCAGAGTGGATGATAATTCAGTTCTGTGATTAATTGTGTTCTTAAAGGATTTTGCGAAGGGAAAAGAAGGTTAGTAGATCTTATACTTATTAATACATTTTCTTATTTTTGTTTATTTTAACCTCACAGCTAAAATGTGCGAAAGATAAAGTTTCAAATAATTCTTGGCATAACTGATTAATAAAATCAGAAGATTTTCCTAGAAGATGATAGGATGATAGGAGGTAATTAATAGTTCATATTTCACCTTTATCATCATCACAGTCTCCCATGCGCACACACTCTCGTGCACAAGATATTTAACATCATTAGAATTGAACTCAGAGATAGAGAGAGATGAATAATGAGCAATAGTTTAAATGCAAGTCAACCAGTGATGTTAAATGTGAAAACTTACGAAGACTTTTGTGTGTCTTCAGTTCATCAGAAGTCTGAGTCTACACGCAACGTGTCTGACGTCTAACCAGAAATAAGTTATCAAAAACGGACATTTGGCTAGCAGAATTCGCCATAGGACATCTTTCATTCCTCAATTAAAAAGGAATAGTGTCTCACCCACAAGTCATAAGGTGGACGCAGCATTTTTCGTCACCATATACTGCTTGCTCACAAGTTCAATACATCGTTATCACAAGTTCAATACAGAGTCATCATAAATTCAAATCACTCGAAAGATCATTATTATCTGAAGTCAAACAAAAGAGCTCAAAAGAGGAATCGCATATTTATACCACGTGCAACACACTCTTAAGCGCATTTTATGAAGCAGACTCGAAAGTATATGAATCACGACTACATACGCAAGATTAGGAGTCTACATATCACTAACATTTTGTGAAGATATCCAGTCTGACCAGTACCCTCGGGGGATTAGACAACAGACCTTTTGTTCATATGACAGCTATTAACTGTTGATCAACACTACAGAGATATACTCAAACAGTGAAGGAATATACATAGATATCTCGTCAGCGTTCTCCGTACGACAACAGTATTCATCAGAAATTGTCCTCAGCTTAGAGATACCCCACTCGACATAACGTATAACAACTTGGGACATTTTATGCATACATGTGAATCCTCATATCTAGGAGAAGCATTTAGAGACACATGGACTGTGTAGAGTACTCACCATTTTGGTAACACGTATCATATCACATCATCATTTCACTTTACACCAGTTCATTCTTAATTAACTATTACTTAATTAACTGTAATTTTATTATCTCATCTGTGTGTTTTGTGTGAATCGTCTTTCACCATCATCACGTTCTAACCATTACTAACCCTATATGTGTGGATATTTCATTAATAAACCCAACGATCGGTTGATCATTATCAAGAGTTTGTTAATGTATCACTCGTGCTGTCGGTGTTACATATTCACCTATAGGAACCTTTCTCTACTCAGATGAGGTTGGGGGCTTTTTCTTTACGGGATCTAAGGGCAGAAGCTAAGGTCGTGGGGAAACAGAACTCTTTCCATAATTAATTAGAAAACACTGTCAAGTGGAAAGCATTCGCATTCCTGTCTTCTTGTCCCTATCTCGAATAGGTCTTTTTTTCTTTCTTAACGAGCCAATTTCTAGAGACCTTATATCTAATATCTCATAGACTATTCCTGGCAAAAACTACTGTTGTAGTTGCCCCAGTACTCACCACACGACAACACGTGGAGTCGCATATGCTGTTTAAGGTTTGGCTTGATCTGTTAAAGGAATTTGCCAGTAACCCTTAGTCCGACCTATTTTAGTAAAGAAGATAGCAGTAGATAAACGAGCAAGTAGATCGTTAAGTAATAGATGTGGTTCAGCATCCGAAATAGTTTTCGCATTTAATTTGCGGTAATCAACGCATAATCTAATATTATTGCCTTTCTTTCGAACAATAACCAACGGTGAAGAGTATGGAGAATTACTGTGTTTAATAATTCCCAATTGTAACATTTGCTCTAATTTTATTGCTGTTTTACTCTGAACATGAAGAGTACCTAATGGTGGCTTGACTTGCTGAGTTATCATAAGCTGGGACATAAAATGCATAGCCATGTCATTAGTAGAATGACCCATCATTGATGACAGACCAGTAGCAATGAACACTATAACCCAGAAAACTCTGTTGAGAAGACGTGGGCAAGGAATGTACACTAAGTAATCAATGACACTGTAGCATGTCATGAAGAACGATAATAGTATCCCGTGATCAAAGACCACATCAGGAATATAAGGTAGGTGTGCGGGGATTCAGTTCCAATAGATGTGCAACCGTCTATGGATACATCAGAAGATGTAGGCGCAACCTTATCAACCTGAGTGTCAACCGCAACATAAGTAGAGTTAAGGTTTTTAGTTACTAAATTATCAGAAATGATAATATTTTGAATATCATCATGATGAGTATTCTCATCATTTTCCAAAATGGTACAGAGACCAAAACTGGAAAATATAGTGTTACATGAATTGTAATTATTGACTGGTAGTCGTATCATAGCATTGCCTGCGTATGCAGTGAATCTGTGTCTTCGTTCCCACAGTTCAATCTCTGCTGGTGAGCAATCCTTGCTCCCATGTATGCGACCCACTGTCAAATCAGCAACTGGATTCTTTAACAGACATACTGTCACATTTCCTGTAAAGACAGGTGTGTTAACACGAACAATGGCTGTGGGGTAAAATTCAATTGTTCTCCCAAACGTTATACATTTGACACTTTTTCCAGTAGCGCAGGAAGGTCGTACGAGTGCCTGCCTAACACCAATTGTGGTGGACCCAGAATCCTTGAGTACAGATACTGCAATACCATTAACAAAACCACTATTGAACACCAGAGTACCGTGCGATCATGTGCCGAGAGACTAACTGCCGGAAGAGGATGTCCGCACTTCAAAACTGTAGTACTGTCTTTCTGGAACAAAGTTAGACATTCATGGCAACTATCAGCAAAATCAAAATAAAATAAACTGCATGCCGCTGAGTGAACCTGATTATTTACGTCATGATTAGCCTCAGGTGTACCAACTGTAAGTGCCGCCCCTGCATTATGTTCAGATCTTCTTGGCCCTCGAGAAGAAGATCGTTGCCTTTGGCGATCAACATATTTATTATTTCTACTGTTCTGGCTATTACTTCGATTTCTATAGTAATGGTTGTTATTACCCCAATTATTATTATGAGGGATGAAATTATTTTGTCTCCTAAAGTTGGATCCTTGTTGACCATTATTATTATTGAAATTGTTGTATCTAAATTGAGGTAACTGATTTCTATATTGTTGTCAACCTCTATCTGAGTTATCTTTCTGGTAATAATTATTATTTCTGTTATAATAATTATTATTGTTGTACCTTCTATATATGAAGTTTCTGTCTAAGCTTTGAGACCTGAATTTGCCATTATTATTCCAATTAGCAACTGAAGCAACCGGAAGTCCTTCCTTAATTTGAATATTACTGATACATGCACCCTGATGTGCTGTGCAGTATTGTTTTGCCAGGGTCCCCATAGATGATAAATCCGATGGCTTACGTTCCTTTAAGAAAGCCCAGAATGGTTTGCTTTTTGAGGATAACACCTTATCCCTCAGTATTAGATCCTTCAGTTGTCATATGTCTTCTCAATTCCTGAGAGTTGCACCCATCTATCAAACGAAAGAATAGAACTGACAGCATCATAGTCACTTTTAAGTGAATCATCCAAATTATTTACAACATTCAAAGGTTCTCCATCCAAAAGAGTCATAAGCTTGGCAACCCATAATGATCTGTCTAGTTTATTCACCATACATACAATTTCGCATCTTTGTAGTTACGATGACATGTCATCAATATTTTGCCTAAATGTGGGTAATTTAAATCAATCATTACCTCTATTGTTAACTGTAGAAGTAGCAGTGTTTGCATTACCATTATTGCTATTATTTGCAATCTGTGCTTTTAATTTAGCTTCTTCAATACGAAGCATCTTTAACCTCTCCTCTGTAGCGAGTCTCTTTTCAGCTTCAATACGTCTTATCTCATCTTTAGCTTCGTGTTCAGCTTTTTCCTTCTTTTGTTTGGCTTCTAGTTCAGCTTTTTCCTTCTTTTCTTTAGCTTCTTGTTCAGCTTTTTCCTTCTTTTTATCAGCCTCCTCTTGTTTTGCCTTGGCCAACTCAGCCATGGCAAATTCTTTCAAATCCTCAGCTTTGTAGCCAAACTGCTTTCCAATCTTCATAAAAGATTCTAGAGTAGCCATATTAAATTGTTATTGTGACTTACTTAGTCAACTATATCACTTACAAGTCGATTTACTACTCAATGTAAGCACTACTAAAAAAAAATTTTCTCTTCTACTATGATTATAGCTATGCCTTACTCGGGCGAACAACTAGTGGCTAATGGCCTACTAGTGCACTGCAATCAATAATTGTTGCAGTCAAAATATGCAATCATATAATATATGCATAATGAGCTATGTAAACACTGATAATATTATATTATGAGTTGACAATACATAAACCAAGGAAAAAAAATTATGTTACAAAACAATATAACGCCACAATATCATACGCCACAAAAAAGAAAATGTTCTAATAACCAAATAAACTTAGACCAGAGGTTTTCAAACTTTTTTGGTCCGCGGCTCCCTTGACCTGTGCATAAGTCACTTCGGCTCCTCTCTATACTATATATTATATATGAGCAATTGTACCCAAAAAGATATTAATGACTTTCCCAAGCCACCGCGACGCCCTTAGCCGAGGGCCGCGACGCCCATGGGAGCCGCGACGCACAGTTTGAAAACCTCTGACTTAGACGATTAAAACAGTATGGAACAAAAATTAGGTCAAACCACAGCAAAATTCAAAAAATAGACTAGACGGGACCCATTTTGACACAGACAGCTGACGTGAAAAACTGAATGATAGCGAGGTTAGACTTACAAATTTACGAACAAATGACAGAACTAAGCAAATGAAATCGAGAACAATTAAAATACAAGATAGATAAACAATATGTAACAGCTAAACATATATATTGATCAAAACCAGTAGCAGACAGAACAAGGACGAGGAAACCTCAAGTTTTCTTCTGCTAAAAATGGAGATGGATCAAAACTTTTCCTTAACAGAACGGCTTTAGACTTGCGGTCATTCAAAAAGACATGACAAGTCTATAGCTCCCGCCAACCGCCCACATATGTAACATAGTAATATACATTTAACATATAAAAACACATATATATTGTTGAAGGGACTGCCTGGAATGTAATCTGAAACAATTTTCAATGACCAAACATGGTACTTAACTTCATCCTGAACAAAAAACTCAAATGACGCTGGTATGCGTCACTCGACCACGCCGGGAGACAGACTGGTAACTTGAGACAGGTTTCAGGTGTCGTAAGAACAGTTCCTTCGATCAACTTGAGTCCGTAAATCGCTGGAACTCTTGAGATTTGATAGGACTCTGCTTCGGCAAAACTGGAACTGACATCTTTCAAGCCATGTTCGCTGTGTCGTCATGGTTTCTAGTACGCATGCGCTGTCAGTGGAAATATATGCAGATTTTCCAAATGTCGGAAAAGTTCATAAAAATCTTCAAACTGATAATTCCTCACTGGTTCTTGTTGGTGATTTACAAGTTCTTGACCAAAACCGTTCCCCATCACTGGGCCGCCATGTCTTCTATTGAGGTTGTTTATATCTTATAATTTGAAGAATGTTAATCATGAGCAATCGTGCTGTGTTTTTAGAATAGTTTGGGTGGTCATGAATATGATAGGTATTGATCAGCTCCAACGCCTGGGTTTTGGGTCCACAAAGATAAACATATTTATTTGCAGTAGACAATTACTTAATTCAAATACATGACATCTTATACATATAGGCATAACAAGGCGTCTCCTACTGTCATTTCATATAGTCACATACTCTGGTCTGTATACTGAAGATGACAGCATTGGTAACACCATAGTAGTGATAACCAAAGTATGGAGATCAAACATGTAGATTTTTATAGCTCCTGTGACAAACAGATCCCTCAAAATATATTCTTCTTTATTAATACTTGCGTTCCATCTCTTCATATAAACTGTGGCGGCCTTTGTATAATACAGCTACGTAGGAGCATCTGAATACTTCAATTCATATAGGAGCGAATAAGATCACGTCTGTCTTCGACGAATTCTACAAACGAAAGGCCAAGATTGACCGTTTTAAACAATTAGTGCGTCATAACAGTACGTCATCATTACTTAGTTACCTCAACATATTATCGCGTTCATTTACAATTACTAATAGTGCAAAACATTTCATGTTGACTCCAGATAGAAATGTTAACACGTAGATTAAACTGCTAACAAATCTAAGTGAGGTCAACATGAAAAGATACATAATAATATTCCTTAACAGTAGTCATGTGTTAGAGTTGGGGCTTCATGTGTAGTGTCTGTTTACTTGACAGTGCATTTGTTGCTGTACCTAGTTATATAACTGTAATCTATGTAATCAGTTGTCAGAGGTGTGGCTTGATGTGTAGAATCTGTTTACTTGACAGTGTATTTGTTGCTGTACCTAGTTACCTAGTTGAATTTCCGTACTTATAAATTCAAGAGTGTGCTCTAAATATCAACAGTTTTTAGCCCTTCAACTGCTCAATCCATTGCTTCAAAGATGTTGTGCTATGCTCACCTGGATGAAAAAAAATAAAGGACACCACGTACTCTTGAATTTGTAATTAACGTGATTATGGCCCCTGATTTGTTTACATTTCTTTACGAAAATATTTAATTACTCATAATGTCATAATTACAATATTAAATTATTAATAATTGACTGATTCTTGTATTGTCGTCTGGAATACACAACTATGAAAAGTTTCAGAGCTGATGCTCATCTGGATGTGATTGAAAAATCGATTGCAAGATTTGAAAGTGACATGAAAGTGACATACAAGTGAAGTTAAATAAAAGTGTGTAGAAAGAGAGGTCTAAAATAACCCTGCACTAGCTACCGCCAACCATGAAAGAATACTGTGAGGACCGTGGAAGTTTCAATTACAGGCGACGAATCAGCTTCCCTTGAAACAAAGTTACCTCACATGACAGTGCTTGGTGTATAAGTATAATTAGGATCTATAATTAAATGATTAAGTACAAAATATGTCATTTTTCGACTATCAAAGTTATTAGGTTTACTTAATCTATATACTTCAATCATGTGAATTCTACCACATTGTGAATTCCTTCTTGAAACATTCTGTCTCATCAAATTATTGTTCCACCTATTCCTTACATTATTTCTAAAAATAAGTGATTTATCTAACCTTTTATTGAAGGTATAATTATCATCATCCTCAATTTCCTATATGTTTCTTATGCAGGCCAGCGTCCCGTAGGTTCAACTTTTGGTCCACCTGTGATTGTCCTCAAGCTGGCCGTCTGGTACGTAATACTCTTACGATTGTCTGACTTGATATGTTGAGGGAGTGACAAGTAAACTGTTTTCTCTGTCCGATATACTTGTCGAATCCTAATTTAATCTTCATGTGTATAATTTAGTAATTTAATTAAGTTTATCAGATTTCATGACTTCTAATGTTGTATTGATTTTCTTGTCATACCAATTTTAAACATTATTAGAAAATAATTACAGCGAAATGAAATTCTTTCAGTGAATGCATTACTAAAAGTTGTTTCCCTTTGGTTAAAAGTTACCTCCCACAGAGATACAAGTGGAGAATGCTAAATATTTATATATACCTATATCGTGTGTGCCAGTGAGTCTCTTATGTAATGACCCCGTTATGTTGTGTATATACCTCTGGTTTGTACACTTTCAGACGTCAACTTGAATATGTTTAAAGAAAACAGTGGTCAGCTTGAAGTTGTTGTTATCTCCACACATTTTGTCCTGTAATGTTGCTGGTGACGGCCATATGTCCTATCTCTGTTTGTCATAGTGTTGCACTCTCTTTATGTATCCACCAATTACTGTTAGGACCTTTTCTGCAGGGTCTCTACATATGACGGTAAGATCGTGCTGATAAGACGCCAATCCAAATAAACTGTCAAAATTAGTTCAACAGATAACGATGCATAACTTCAGGCACATCCACCAAGGCCTGCTGTGAACTGAAGTGAACTGAAGCAAACTGTAAGGCGGGTGGTACAGTTTAACATCATTTATTGACAGTATACGTTCAACAATACGAGACAATGTTCTTGACGGAGACAATCAACATGGATGCATGGTAATGATACGCTGACAAAAATTATGTACATCTATGATGGTTGTCAGGTATAGCGGTAGATCCCTTTCAAACACCTTCCTTACATTCACGTAATAAGAATCCAGTAATGTTCATGCTAAGTTTGAAACAGTAAGATATAAATATCCGTTGACCTTGTCTGAGGACAATCCAACTAAATACGTATTCCCATATCACTGAATCCCGCATTCATCCAACAAAAGACTGTCTTGATCCAAGACTTCCTTCCTACCATGTAGGTTCAAAACATACTATCAATGGCGTAAACATGAAGCTACATCTGGGTTAGTATTTGGGTTTTAACTAACCTCTCCACAAAATCCATGCCATGACTTTGGCATTGGCGAAAACGGCATATTAAAACATGTGAAGCATACAAAAATCAATTAACTTCGTTTCTCGTAGGTATCCTCCCTCTACGGTAATTCAAACAAGGCAATCGACTCCGTTTGTCCATTCTAGGAATGACATACTACGATGGATTCCCGCTAGACCATAACTAGGGAGCCCTGATACTTCAATTAAAACTCAATAAACATTCAATGTGAAATGGGGCGACACTTACATGATACTTCCACTATTGGCTTCGACATGAAGACCAATAGATATCAATAGAAATAATGGCTTCCACCAACTTGCCACGAATACAAGAAATATTCCACGGACATCAACATGGTCCGTACTGCCCCATACAAAACATGACGTCACAATCCCTAAACTAGGTTACCCGTGCGTCCAAAGCAACTCACACTGCATTGTGCACGTCAGTGCGTGAATCAATCGAACGCACAAATAATATAACTATATTAAGACTGGTGCGTACATTTGGCAGGACCGAAGACTACCCCCTTAGGTAATAAATGTACGTAACAGCTCCCTTATTACCTCCCCTTAAAAAAAATTAATTCTATTAATTTTTTTGAACTTAGTACCCGAGAGAGGTGAGTCAAAACTACAACAAGATATGAAATGCATAAAGTTACATCATATTAAGAAAAGAATATTAAGCGAAATCAATATAACTAAATGATAGTATGCATTAAAGCACACATCCACGATCGACCTACTTTGGAACGATGTGGTAATATTCGAAGTAAAAAACAAGTTTGAAAATGAAAAATGAAAAAAACCATTAAAAAAGATGATAATAAAATTCAACTAAGTTTTCACACAAAAAATTTGAAACATATGATTTCAAAAATGAAAATGAATAGCAACACTGATGATGATCAATGACAAGAGAATCAATAAAACAGAAAAATTGAAAATACAATGTGCAAAAATGAAGCAATGCAAAATTAAACACTTTAAGAATCAACAACCTTAATGTTTTCTAACACTAGTACGGTTGACTAGTGATCTAACAGTGAGATATCATAACTAAGACCCGTGAATGTAGGTATTACGTGACAACTAAGAAAGTTAGTATGTGTGTGATCCATAATCAATTAAATAGATTAAATTGAATTATTCTAATTAATATATTTCTTAATTACCAACAAATAACCAGTTACTAATATATTCTAAGTAATTCCAATATCACTATCATTGTCAATGTTCAGTTACAACTAGTTAGTAATCGACGAGACGATGTTCTCAATGTTCCATACACGATAAATATATTCCCGAACACGATATGTAGTGTAATATGTTCCATAGGAATAACAAATGTATATTTGTCGCTCTTAACAATGTTTCCATACGAATAAAAAAGTTACTGTAGTACCAATGTTCACGTACTAATAAAATGTTACTCCACAAGAAGTAATGTTATAATCTATAAGTAAGTATATCCTGAAAGTTATACTTATACGAATACTTCAGTTATATAAGCAGTCTTTATAGATGTACAATCAATGATAATGTACAAAGTTATTCATGTTATCGGTGAGGATGTTTCAATATCTGGAAGTGGTTTAGTTTCGACAAGTTCGCTTGGGCATCTCGACAAACAGTCTGCGAACACATTCTTCACTCCAGGAATAGCTCGTATTTCAAAATTGAATGGTTGAAGCGCTATAGCGTAACGCGCTGACTTGGATGATTTAACGTTCTTTGTATTCAGTGCGGTAAGAGCTTTCTGGTCAGATTCCACCACAAAGTGTGAACCGAGGAGGTAACGTTCCAGTTTTGTGATTGCCCACACTAATGCGAGGAGCTCTTTATCAAGAACGGAGTATTTGAGTTCGCTCTCCGTAAGTTTTCTGGACACGTACATCACCGGAAATAAGGTGCCGTTATATTCCTGCATGAAAACTGCAGCAATAGCGTAAGAAGATGCATCACTGCGAAGAATGAAAGTGAGATTTTTGTTAGGCAACCTCAAAAAAGGTGCATTTGAAAAAAATTGTTTTATATAGTCTAACGCCGTTTGGTGATCCTGCGACCACTTTATTACATTAGATGTGCCTTTCTTCAGTAGAGACGAAAAAGGTGCAGTTATAGTAGACAAATGAGGGATGAATTTTGAATAGAACTGTATTAGTCCTAAAAGCGACCTAACTTGTTTTTTTGTCTTAGGTGCTGAGATGTTTAAAATTTTAGAGACGTTACTGTCTTCTGTATACATGAAACCATGACCTATGCGGTGACCCAGAAATGAGATGTCATGAAAACCGACATAAGCCTTTGAAGGTTTCGCTGTTAAGTTATAATCCCGTAAGGTAGAAAGTAAAGCTTTTAATCCATGAATATGTTCATCCCAAGAGTCACTGAAAAGATAGATGTCATCTATATAAGTAATGACATCGGGACGATGAGACAATATGCGGCGCATCATGCGTACAAAGGTAGCTGGCGCATTCATTAGTCGGAATGGCATAAAATTCCATTGAAAAAGACCCCGTGGCGTCGAGAAAGCGGTGAATGGCTTTGCTTTAGGAGTGAGTGGCACTTGCCAATAGCCCTTTGAAAGGTCAAATTTCGAAAAGAATGTGGCATGAGATAATCTCTCCAATAAGTCATCTAAAAGAGGTAACGGTTCCGCATCGAATTTTGTAACTTTGTTTAATTTCCTGTAATCTACGCAAAGACGTATATTGTTGTCCTTCTTCCTAATGATTACCATAGAAGAAGAATATGGTGATGAAGATGATTCAATTATATTTATTTGAAGCATCTCATCCAATTCCTTATCAACCTTATCACGAAAGTGTAAAGGGATAGGATATGGGCGAACTCGAATAGGCGTATCGTCAGTCAGAATAATGTCATGTTGGATGACTGACGTATGACCTGGGATGTCAGTGAGAACATCCTCATACGAGTGTAGAATATTAGAGACTTGCTGACGTTGATCAGCCGAAAGAGTAGATGAGATTGTAACATCATTCCATTTCTCAGTGGAATGGAGTGGTACAACTGGTATTGGTAGTTGTACATCATCGAAAGAAGATTCTTCTTCTTGGATGACTGACAAACTAGAATAATGTTGAATAGGAGGTGTAGGATCGTCAGTCGCCTGGAACACTGACTGTAGATAATCAGGACGTGAGTAATACTCCTTCAACATGTTAATGTGGAAGGTTTTATGTTTACCATTAACATCAACGATGTAGTCGACATCGGATATTCTTGAGATGATCCTGAAAGGACCTCTCCAGGTAATTAAAAGACGATTGTTATGCGCAGGGAGTAATACAAAAGCTTCGTCACCAGGAATAAGCTGGCGAAGACGTCTATACTTGTTTGCAAATAGACGAGCTTTTTCTTTGGCTTGTTCGGATGATGCAGTAGCTAGTCTACAAGCATCTATGATTCTCTTTCTCAGAGAGATCACATACTCATAAGAGGATTGAGTTTCCTCTTCAATATTCTCGTCAACCAATAAGTCGTGGATTAACGACATCGGACCGCGTGGTTGCATGCCAAAAACTAACTGGAATGGAGAAAACCCCGTGGCTTGATTTTGTACTTCGCGATACGCGAACAGAGCAGCGGGTATGACCCGATCCCAGTCTTGGGGATGGTCTTGGGTCATTGTTGTAGCCGTTTATGGTAATGGTGTTGGTCTTCATAACGCGAATGGTAATGTGAACAAAATGTCAGTAAACTGTTCTGTGAAAACGAACTACAACAAGTAGTGTTTAAACTGTTCACTCGATGGTAGTACATAAGTCGGTTTACTGTACATATAGTTTATTCAACATGGCACATACGAAGGAACGATACGATCATAGTTACAGATTATAGGTACAAAATGTCATACTTTGAAGTTGCTGATCATTCTTAGGGATTCTTCAAGAATTAAGTCTTATAAACATCCACAACAATCTATTCAGGTTCGAGTTCTGAATCGGCTAACCTCTCTTTACATCCATGCCACGACTTTGGCATTGAAGCATGTACGGCATTTAAAATATGAAGCATACGAATAAATAAACTGGTTTACACGTAGGTATTATTCCTCTACGGTAATCTAATATGACCACCGACTCCGTCTGTCCATTCTAGGAAATTACATGCTAAGATGACTTCCCGCTAGACTACAACTGGGAGCGGCCTGATACTTTAGTTTACGGCAATAAATATACAAATATAACCGGGGCGACACTTACATGATCCTTCCATCATTGGCTTCGTCAAGAATACCAATTCAATCAATATAACATACTGGCTTATACAAAACTGCCAGAAGATTCCAATAATATATATCTCGGACATAACAAAGTCCGCACTGCCCCGTTCAAAACATGACGTCACAATCCCCAAACTAGGTTACCCGTGCGTCCAAAGCAACTCACACTGCATTGTGCACGTCAGTGCGTGAATCAATCGAACGCACAAATAATAAAATATATAAAGACTGGTGCGTACATTTGGCAGGACCGAAGACTACCCCCTTAGGTAATAAATGTACGTAACAGCTCCTTTATCACCTCCCCTTAAAAAAATTAATTCTATTAATTTTTTTGAAATAAGTACCCGAGAGAGGTGAGTCAATACTACAACAAGATATGAAATGAATTAAGTTATATTATTTTAAGAAAAGAATATGAAACGAAATCAATGTAACTAAATGATAGTATGCATTAAAGCACACATCCACCATCGACCTTTGGAACGATGTGGTAATACTCGAAGTAAAAACAAGTTGAAAATGAAAAATGAAAAAAACCATTAAAAAAAGATGATAATAAAATTCAACTAAGTTTTCAACAAAATTTGAAACATATGATTTCAAAAATGAAAATGAACAGCAACACTGATGATGATCAATGACAAGAGAATCAATGAAACAGAAAAATTGAAAATACAATGTGCAAAAATGAAGCAATGCAAAATTAAACACTTTAAGAATCAACACACTTAATGTTTTCTAACACTAGTACGGTTGACTAGTGATCTAACAGTGAGATATCATAACTAAGACCCGTGAATGTAGGTATTACCTGACAACTAAGAAAGTTAGTTTGTGTGTGATCCATAATCAATTAAATAGATTAAGTTGAATTAATCTAATTTATATATTCCTTAATTACTAACAAATAACTAGTTAACAATATATTCTAAGTAATTGCAATATCACTATCAATATGTCACTGTTCAGTTTCGACTAGTTAGCAATCGACGAGATAATGTTCTCAATGTTCCATACACGATAAAATATTTGCTCAAACACGATATGTAGTGTAATATGTTCCATAGGAATAACAAATGTATATTTGTCGCTCTTAACAATGTTACCATACTAATTAAAACATGTTACTTTAATCCCAATGTTCCCGTTCTAATAAAACGTTACTACACAAGAAGTAATGTTATAATCTATAAGTAAGTATATACTGAAAGTTATATTTATACGAATACTTCCGTTATATAAACAGTCTTTATAGATGTACAAACAATGATAATGTACATAGTTATTCATGTTATCGGTGAGGATGTTTCACCATCTGGAAGTGGGTTAGTTTCGACACGTTCACTTGGGCATCTTTACAGACAGTCTGCAAACACATTCTGCACTCCAGGAATAGCTCGTATCTCAAAATGGAACGGTTGAGGCGCTATAGCGTAACGCGCTGACTTTGATGACTTAACGTTCCCTGTATTCAGTGCGGTAAGAGCTTTCTGGTCAGACTCCACCACAAAGTGTGATCCGAGGAGATAACGATCCAGTTTAGTGATTGCCCAGACAAGAGCAAGGAGCTCTTTATCCAGAACGGAATATTTCGTCTCGCTCGGCGTGAGCTTTCTGGATACGTACATAACCGGAAATAAGGTGCCGTTATATTCCTGCATCAAAACTGCAGCAATAGCGTAAGAACTTGCATCACTGCGGAGAATGAAGGTGAGATTTTTGTCAGGCAACCTCAAAAAAGGTGCATTTGAAAAAAATTGTTTTATATAGTCTAACGCCGTTTGGTGATCCTGCGACCACTTTATTACATTAGATGTGCCTTTCTTCAGTAGAGAAGAAAAAGGTGCAGTTATAGTAGACAAATGAGGGATGAATTTTGAATAGAACTGTATTAGTCCTAAAAGCGACCTAACTTGTTTTTTTGTCTTAGGTGCTGAGATGTTTAAAATTTTAGAGACGTTACTGTCTTCTGTATACATGAAACCATGACCTATGCGGTGACCCAGAAATGAGATGTCATGAAAACCGACAAAAGCCTTTGAAGGTTTCGCTGTTAAGTTATAATCCCGTAAGGTAGAAAGTAAAGATTTTAAACCCTGAATATGTTCATCCCAAGAGTCACTGAAAAGACAGATGTCATCTATATAAGTAATGACATCGGGACGATGAGACAATATGCGGCGCATCATGCGTACAAAGGTAGCTGGCGCATTCATTAATCCGAATGGCATAAAATTCCATTGAAAAAGACCCCGTGGCGTCGAGAAAGCGGTGAATGGCTTTGCTTTAGTAGTGAGTGGCACTTGCCAATAACCCTTTGAAAGGTCAAATTTCGAAAAGAATGTGGCATGAGATAATCTCTCCAATAAGTCGTCTAAAAGAGGTAATGGTTCCGCATCGAATTTTGTAACTTTGTTTAATTTCCTGTAATCTACGCAAAGACGTATATTGTTGTCTTTCTTCCTAATGATTACCATGGAAGAAGAATATGGTGATGAAGATGGTTCAATTATATTTAATTGGAGCATCTCATCCAATTCCTTATCAACCTTATCACGAAAGTGTAAAGGAATAGGATATGGGCGAACTCGAATAGGCGTATCGTCAGTCAGAATAATGTCATGTTGGATGACTGACGTATGACCTGGGATGTCAGTGAGGACATCCTCATACGAGTGTAGAATATTAGAGACTTGCTGACGTTGATCAGCCGAAAGAGTAGATGAGATTGTAACATCATTCCATTTCTCAGTGGAATGGAGTGGTACAACTGGTATTGGTAGTTGTACATCATCGAAAGAAGATTCTTCTTCTTGGATGACTGACAAACTAGAATAGTGTTGAATAGGAGGTGTAGGATCGTCAGTTGCCTGAAACACTGACTGTAGATAATCAGGACGTGAGTAATACTCCTTCAACATGTTAATGTGGAAGGTTTTATGTTTACCATTAACATCAACGATGTAGTCGACATCGGATATTCTTGAGATGATCCTGAAAGGACCTCTCCAGGTAATTAAAAGACGATTGTTATGCGCAGGTAGTAAGACAAAAGCTTCATCACCAGGTATGAGCTGGCGAAGACGTCTATACTTGTTTGCAAATAGACGAGCTTTTTCTTTGGCTTGTTCAGATGATGCAGTAGCTAGTCTACAAGCATCTATGATTCTCTTTCTCAGAGAGATCACATACTCATAAGAGGATTGAGTTTCCTCTTCAATATTCTCGTCAACCAATAAGTCGTGGATTAACGACATAGGACCGCGTGGTTGCATGCCAAAAACAAGCTGGAATGGAGAAAACCCCGTGGCTTGATTTTGTACTTCGCGATACGCAAAGAGACAAGCGGGTAGGACCCGATCCCAGTCTTGGGGATGGTCTTGAGTCATCTTACCCAACAACTGCTTGAGTGTCCTATTGAGACGCTCAATTAACCCATTTGACATCGGATGATAAATAGAACTAAGAGATCTGTCTATACCTAATGTCTTCATAACTTGAGACATGGATTCAGAAATGAACTGAACCCCATGATCCGACAAGATTTTCCGTGGAAAACCAATGCGTGAAAAGATTAACATCAATGCCTCTGCTACACTGGCAGATGAAGTGTTCTTGAGAGGGATGGCCTCAGGCCAACGAGTGCACATATCAATGCACGTAAGGATATGCGTATGCCCTCTAGCAGATGGAAGCATCGGACCAATAATGTCAATGGCCATTTTATCAAATGGTCTAATCGGGATGTCCGCAGCTTGAATAGGAGCCGCATGAAATGGACCCCGTACCTTAACTTCCTGACATATCAAACAGGACCGACAATAGAGAGTGATGTCCCTATGGACGCCTGGCCAGTAGAATGCCGAAAGCACTCTGGATTTGGTACGCGAAAAACCCATATGGCCCGCACATTGCGAGTCATGCGCATGTCGTAATATACGAGATCTCATAGAGGATGGGACTAAGATCTGATAACATAAGGATGAATCCTTTTCCCGTATTACTCTAACCAAAATCCCATTTTTAAGTATAAAGTCATGTCTAGATTTTGCAAGTTTGTTGCTTGTATTCTTTTTGTTAACATACTGAAAAAAATTTTTTTTAATGAATCATCATTCTTTTGCAATGTTGCAAACAACTCCCGTGAAATAGGAGCATCATCATCACAAGTGGTATGAACTGTAGGTTCAATAGGTGTATCATGCGACATATTAGTAGCTTGCGCTCTAGTCACTACTGCATTTGCAGTTTGAATATGTCGCTCTTCCCATTCAGCTATTTGCTGTGGTGTACACTCTTTAATACCATGTATGCGACCAAGTATTAAATCACAAATTGGATTCGGAAGGAGACATGCTTGGATCTTTCCTGAAAAAAATGGTGTATTAAGATCAATAATAGCAGTGGGAAATGTTTCGACGGTGCCACCAAAAGTCACACACTTGACAACCCTGCCCGTGGCACAACTTGGGTTGATCAGCGAAGTCCGGACGCCCACAGTGCTACAACCTGAGTCAAATAGGAGAGAGCATGAAATGTTGTTGACAAATCCCTTGTTAAACTTAAGAGAGCCCTGTCCCTGGTGTACTGACGCAGCAGTGGCCGTACAGACTGCAGGTAGACTAGGCAAGGTATGTCCGCAACGCAGCGTCGTGATCGCCTTAGGCTGGAAAAGAGTCGAGCATTCTGGACAGTCTTTCACCTGGGTACAATCAAGAGAACAAGACATAGCATTGTGAGTTTCAGCTACTTTACCCTGTTCAATGTTAGCCTGTGTATCAATTAAAGAGACATTAGAATGTCTACCCGTATTACTCGACGATCTTTCTCTGCGACGCGATCGATTTTGATTATTTGCATTAAAATTGCCATAATTGTCTTTTCTACTAGAGTTAAAATTTGGATGAGTCCGATAGTTTGTATAATTAAAGTTATGCTGTTCTTTAAAATTTTTATTCCAAGAACCTTGTCTGTTTTGCGGACCCTGAGATTTTGATCTCCAGTTTTGTTTATTATAATGTCCTTGATTATTTTTAAAATTATTGTTACCAAAATCTCGCGATCTGTGAGCTTGGTTCCAAGAAACATTAAATGGAGCAGATTGTTGAAATTGCTTCCCTTTGTAAAAGTTATCATTGTTAAAATTGTAATTATTTCCCTTATTGACATACCTGTCAGCACTAAAGGAACGATTTCGTGAAAAATTGTTTTGTTGTGCTGCAAAAGCAACAGGCAATTCATTCTTAATCTGTGCGTTACTTAGATCCATGTTTGGGTGAGCAGTACAAAAATTTTTTGCATGTTCTTCTAAGCCTTTCATAGATAAAGGTTTCCTTTCGTGTAAAAATGCGAGAAATGTAGGATTTACAGACGAAAGTACCTTATCGCGCATCAGTAAATCGAAGAGACCTTCATACGACTTTTCAATTTTGGATAATTCGATCCATCTTTCTAATGTTAGTCGTATCTGTGACAGAAAATCACTAAAATTTCTGCCAGATTGAGGTAGTAATGTATGAAATCTTAAACGATATTCGTCTTCTGTCATTTGGAATTTTTGCAGAAGTGCTGCTCTAAGAGCATTATAGTCATTTTTCTCACCAATGCTGGTGGTATGATAAACTGCTAATGCATCCCCTGTAAGTAATCTGGATAAATATGTACAGTATAGCGCTTTATCCACGTTATAAGATCCACAAGTGGCCTCAAACCTATCTAGGAAGAATATTACGTCATCAGACGGGGGATTAAATTTTGGTAATTTAAGGTGAATTTCCTTAAAATAATCATGTCTGGATGGAGTTTGGCTTTCAAAAGTTCTCTGAGAATTAGATTCCTGAGTTAACCTAAGTCTCTCATATTCTGACTCTGCTAATTTCAGTTCATGCTGTCGTTTTTTATCATTCTCTTCCATCTCAAGCTGAAGTCGTTTCGTATTTTGTTCAGCTATTAATCTTCTTTCTTCCATTTCCTTTTGTTTAACTTATCGTTTTTCTTCTAATTCAGCGGCCAATCTCATTTTTTTTCTCCTCTTCCTCAGCTATAAATTTCCTCTTCTTTTCATCCTCCTCAGCAGTTAATCTCATTTTTTTCTCCTCTTCCTCAGCTATAAATTTCCTCTTCTTTTCATGTTCCTCAGCATCAATCCGTTTTTGATCTACCTCAAATTTCATCTTCTTCTCTTGTTCCTCAGCCTCAAATTTCATCTTCTTCTCTTGTTCCTCAGCCTCAATCCGTTTTTGATCTGCCTCAAATTTCAAATTTTCCAATCTTAACTTTTCAGCTTCCAATCTTTGAGCTTCCAACCTTTGAGATTCTTTATATTCCGACATAGCGAATTGTCGTACCTCTTCAGCAGGTATTTGCAAAGCTTTTGCTTGCTTAATGAAATAATCGAGTGAATACATTATTCTATATAAGTAGTCACAGTACTCTAGATATTTAAAATGATAATTAATCAATATAAATTAATTAACCTTGTTACTATAACAAGTGTTCTTCGTTCCTGTCCTTAGAACGGTATAATGTTATCATATAATTATTAAATATGTTATTAATCAATAAATTTATGTAATCAAATGTCATGAAATGAACAACGAGAAAGACAATAGAAACATAACCGACAAGACATGATAAACTGAACGGGTGAACACAATCGTAGAAATCAAAAAAAATAAAAATGTATAACTAAAATAGAATATCGTAAAAATATACGACGATAACTACGATCAGATAATTAACAGTACAATTGACAACACAGTGTAAAAACATAGGTTTTGTAAAAAACTGAACGACAGGAAAGGTGAGATGGACAATAATACAAACAAAATTCATCATAAAACTAAATACGAGTAAAATAAATACCAAAAACAACAATTAAACGTGACGAAACAGCTAAACAGATACTATTATAAGAAGCAACTAGCGATCGGAACTTCGGCAAGGTTTCTAGCCTTGTACCGGAACTATCGCTCAATTGAAACTTACAAGTTGAGCCCTACAGAACGTCTGACGAAGAGCCCGAATTGGCTTCGAGATGGATCTCGTTCGTCAGATCAACCTCCCTACCTCCCACGAAGAATGCACAACATATAACATATAAAGGTGGACATAACAATAAAAGGCACAGCTAAAAGTAATAAAATGTACAACGAAAGTACGTTATACTTATCTCGCGTGCAGGTAAAAAATCAATGTGCCTCGTCTCCGTGGATGTACGTCTACAGATAAAATACTTCGTTCTGCGAATACAGCATCAGCTCGCACGAAATGATAACGAAGGCAGTCAGTCCCTGTACAACCCGAAGTGAAGGTTGATAGATGACCTTGAGAATCTCGTAACGGTCAGTTGATTAAGATTCATTTTGACAACAAGTTCCAAATTGACGATGATGTCGCCTTGAAAGTACACATTCTATTTTCAAACGATTAATTTGATTGAGTAAGATCCTTTGAAATGATAAATTTCAGACCACGCTGGCGCACCAATTACTGTGGTAGCCGTTTATGGTAATGGTGTTGGTCTTCATAACGCGAATGGTAATGTGAACAAAATGTCAGTAAACTGTTCTGTGAAAACGAACTACAACAAGTAGTGTTTAAACTGTTCACTCGATGGTAGTACATAAGTCGGTTTACTGTACATATAGTTTATTCAACATGGCACATACGAAGGAACGATACGATCATAGTTACAGATTATAGGTACAAAATGTCATGCTTTGAAGTTGCTGATCATTCTTAGTGATTCTTCAAGAATTAAGTCTTATAAACATCCACAACAATCTATTCAGGTTCGAGTTCTGAATCGGCTAACCTCTCTTTACATCCATGCCACGACTTTGGCATTGAAGCATGTACGGCATTTAAAATATGAAGCATACGAATAAATAAACTGGTTTACACGTAGGTATTATTCCTCTACGGTAATCTAATATGACCACCGACTCAGTCTGTCCATTCTAGGAAATTACATGCTAAGATGACTTCCCGCTAGACTACAACTGGGAGCGGCCTGATACTTTAGTTTACGGCAATATATATACAAATATAACCGGGGCGACACTTACATGATCCTTCCATCATTGGCTTCGTCAAGAATACCAATTGAATCAATATAACATACTGGCTTATACAAAACTGCCAGAAGATTCCAATAATATATATCTCGGACATAACAAAGTCCGCACTGCCCCGTTCAAAACATGACGTCACAATCCCCAAACTAGGTTACCCGTGCGTCCAAAGCAACTCACACTGCATTGTGCACGTCAGTGCGTGAATCAATCGAACGCACAAATAATAAAATATATAAAGACTGGTGCGTACATTTGGCAGGACCGAAGACTACCCCGTTAGGTAATAAATGTACGTAACAGTCATCTTACCCAACAACTGCTTGAGTGTCCTATTGAGACGCTCAATTAACCCATTTGACATCGGATGATAAATAGAACTAAGAGATCTGTCTACACCTAATGTCTTCATAACTTGAGACATGGATTCAGAAATGAACTGAACCCCATGATCCGACAAGATTTTCCGTGGAAAACCAATGCGTGAGAAGATTAACATCAATGCCTCTGCTACACTGGCAGATGAAGTGTTCTTGAGAGGGATGGCCTCAGGCCAACGAGTGCACATATCAATGCACGTAAGAATATGCGTATGCCCTCTAGCAGATGGAAGCATCGGACCAATAATGTCAATGGCCATTTTATCAAATGGTCTAATCGTGATGTCCGCAGCTTGAATAGGAGCCGCATGAAATGGACCCCGCACCTTAACTTCCTGACATATCAAACAGGACCGACAATAGAGAGTGATGTCCCTATGGACGCCTGGCCAGTAGAATGCCTAAAGCACTCTGGATTTGGTACGCGAAAAACCCATATGGCCCGCACATTGCGAGTCATGCGCATGTCGTAATATACGAGATCTCATAGAGGATGGGACTAGGATCTAATAACATAAGGATGAATCCTTTTCCCGTATTACTCTAACCAAAATCCCATTTTTAAGTATAAAGTCATGTCTAGATTTTGCAAGTTTGTTGCTTGTATTCTTTTTGTTCACATACTGAAAAATTTTTTTTAATGAATCATCATTCTTTTGCAATGTTGCAAACAACTCCCGTGAAATAGGAGCATCATCATCACAAGTGGTATGAACTGTAGGTTCAATAGGTGTATCATGCGACATATTAGTAGCTTGCGCTCTAGTCACTACTGCATTTGCAGTTTGAATATGTCGCTCTTCCCATTCAGCAATTTGCTGTGGTGTACACTCTTTAATACCATGTATGCGACCAAGTATTAAATCACAAATTGGATTCGGAAGGAGACATGCCTGGATCTTTCCTGAAAAAAATGGTGTGTTAAGGTCAATAATAGCAGTGGGAAATGTTTCAACGGTGCCACCAAAAGTCACACACTTGACAACCCTGCCCGTGGCACAACTTGGGTTGATCAGCGAAGTCCGGACGCCCACAGTGCTACAACCTGAGTCAAATAGGAGAGAGCATGAAATGTTGTTGACAAATCCCTTGTTAAACTTAAGAGAGCCCTGTCCCTGGTGTACTGACGCAGCAGTGGCCGTACAGACTACAGGTAGACTAGGCAAGGTATGTCCGCAACGCAGCGTCGTGATCGCCTTAGGCTGGAAAAGAGTCGAGCATTCTGGACAGTCTTTCACCTGGGTACAATCAAGAGAACAAGACATAGCATTGTGAGTTTCAGCTACTTTACCCTGTTCAATGTTAGCCTGTGTATCAATTAAAGCGACATTAGAATGTCTACCCGTATTACTCGACGATCTATCTCTCCGACGCGATCGATTTTGATTATTTGCATTAAAATTGCCAAAATTGTCGTTTCTGCTTGAGTTAAAATTTGGATGAGTCCGATAATTTGTATAATTAAAGTTATGATGTTCTTTAAAATTTTTATTCCAAGAACCTTGTCTGTTTTGCGGACCCTGAGATCTTGATCTCCAGTTTTGTTTATTATAATGTCCTTGATTATTTTTAAAATTATTGTTACCAAAATCTCGCGATCTGTGAGCTTGGTTCCAAGAAACATTAAATGGAGCAGATTGTTGAAATTGCTTCCCTTTGTAAAAGTTATCATTGTTAAAATTGTAATTATTTCCCTTATTGACATACCTGTCAGCACTAAAGGAACGATTTCGTGAAAAATTGTTTTGTTGTGCTGCAAAAGCAACAGGCAATTCATTCTTAATCTGTGCATTACTTAAATCCATGGTTGGGTGAGCAGTGCAAAATTTTTTTGCATGTTCTTCTAAGTCTTTCATTGATAAAGGTTTCCGTTCGTGTAAAAATGCGAGAAATGTAGGATTTACAGACGATAGTACCTTATCGCGCATCAGTAAATCGAAGAGACCTTCATACGACTTTTCAATTTTGGATAATTCGATCCATCTTTCTAGGGTTAGTCGTATTTGTGACAGAAAATCACTGAAATTTCTGCTTGATTGCGGTAGCAATGTACGAAATCTTAATCGATATTCATCTTCTGTCATTTGAAATTTCTTCAGAAGTGCGGCTCTAAGAGCATTATAATCATTCTTCTCATTAATACTGGTAGTATGATAAACTGCTAAAGCATCCCCAGTAAGTAACCTGGATAAATATGTGCAATACAGTGTTTTATCCACGTTATAAGACCTACAAGTGGCCTCAAATCTATCTAGAAAAAATATTACGTCATCCGACGGGGGATTAAATTTAGGTAATTTAAGGTGAATTTCCTTAAAATGATCATGTCTGGATGAAGTTTGGCTTTCAAAAGTTCTCTGAGAATTAGCTTCCTGAGTTAACCTAAGTCTCTCATATTCTGACTCTGCTAATTTCTGTTCATGCTGTCGTTTTCTATCATTCTCTTCCATCTCAAGCTGAAGTCGTAATGTATTTTGTTCAGCTATTAATCTTCTTTCTTGCATTTCCTTTTGTTTATTTTCCATCTCAATCTTAAGTCTTTCTTCAGCCTCCCTTTGCTTCTGTTCTGCCTCTCGCTGAAATCGTTTCTCTTCTAATTCAGCGGCTTGTGCAGCTATTAATCTTCTTTCTTCCATCTCCTTTTGTTTATTTTCCATTTCCTTCTGAAATCGTTTCTCTTTTAATTCAGCGGCTAATCTCATTTTTTTCTCCTCTTCCTCAGCTATAAATTTCCTCTTCTTTTCATCCTCCTCAGCAGTTAATCTCATTTTTTTCTCATTCTCCTCAGACTCAATCCATTTTTGATCTGCCTCAAATTGAAGTTTTTCTAGTCTTAAAGATTCTAACTTTCTCTGTTCGGCTTCTATTTCTTGAGCTTTCCTATATTCTGCAAGTGCAAATGTTTTTGCTTCATCAGGAGCCATCTGAAGAGCTTTTGCTTGCTTAATGAAATAATCTAGTGAATACATTATGCTTTATAAGTAGTCACAATACTCTTGATTTATAAAATGATAATTAATCAATGTAAATTAATTAACCTTGTTACTTTGTCAAGTGTACGTCGTTCCTGTCCTAGAACGGTATCTTTTGTTATCATATAATTATGAAATATGTTAATAATCAATACAGTAATTTATGTACTGAAATGTCATGAAATCAACAACGTGAAAGACAATAGAAACATTACCGACAAGACACGATAATCAAAGACGAGTGGACACAATCGTAGAAATCAACAAAAATAGAAATGTGTAACTAAAATAGAATATCGTAAAAATTTACGATGACAACTACGATCAGATACTCAACAGGACAATTGACAACACAGTGTAAAAACATAGGTTTTGTAAAAAACTGAACGACAGGAAAGGTGAGACGGACGCATAATACAAACAAAATTCATCATAAAACTAAATACAAGTAAAAATAACTACCAAAAACAACAAGTAAACGTGACGAAACAGCTAAACAGATACTATCATAAGGAACAATTAGCGATCGGAACTTCGGCAAGGTTTCTAGCCTTGAACCGGAATTATCGCTCAATTGAAACTTACAAGTTGAGCCCTACAGAACGTCTGACGAAGAGCCCGAATTGGCTTCGAGATGGATCTCGTTCGTCAGATCAACCTCCCTACCTCCCACGACGAATATAAAACACAGAACAAGCAACATGAAAAGTATATAGGTGGACATAATCACATGAGGCACAGCTAAACGTAATAAAGCGTACAATGATACTACGTTAATACTTATCTCGCGTGCAAGAAAAAAAAATGTGCCTCGTCTCCGTAGATGTACGTATGAGACTTCGAAATACTTCGCCTTGAGTATTTGAGTACTGCTCGCACGTAATGAGGACTAAAAGATGAGGTCCAACGTAGTCATACCATGTAGAACTTGATGTGGAGGTTCACTGTCGACCTTGACCTTCTGGTAGCCGTTATCCGGAGTATGTACTGTTAGAAAATCCACGTATTTTCGACTATTGTGGAACTTGTGAGGTAGTTCCCGTGTTGAATCCTGAGTAATTCAAGACACACTGGCATACCAATTACTGTTGCACTCTCTTTATGTATCCACCAATTACTGTTAGGACCTTTTCTGCAGGGTCTCTACATATGACGGTAAGATCGTGCTGATAAGACGCGAATCCAAATAAACTGTCAAAATTAGTTCAACAGATAACGATGCATAACTTCAGGCACATCCACCAAGGCCTGCTGTGAACTGAAGTGAACTGAAGCAAACTGTAAGGCGGGTGGTACAGTTTAACATCATTTATTGACAGTATACGTTCAACAATACGAGACAATGTTCTTGACGGAGACAATCAACATGGATGCATGGTAATGATACGCTGACAAAAATTATGTACATCTATGATGGTGGTCAGGTATAGCGGTAGATCCCTTTCAAACACCTTCCTTACATTCACGTAATAAGAATCCAGTAATGTTCATGCTAAGTTTGAAACAGTAAGATATAAATGTCCGTTGACCTTGTCTGAGGACAATCCAACTAAATACGTATTCCCATATCACTGAATCCCGCATTCATCCAACAAAAGACTGTCTTGATCCAAGACTTCCTTCCTACCACGTAGGTTCAAAACATACTATCAATGGCGTAAACATGAAGCTACATCTGGGTTAGTATTTGGGTTTTAACTAACCTCTCCACAAAATCCATGCCATGACTTTGGCATTGGCGAAAACGGCATATTAAAACATGTGAAGCATGCAAAAATCAATTAACTTCGTTTCTCGTAGGTATCCTCCCTCTACGGTAATTCAAACAAGGCAATCGACTCCGTTTGTCCATTCTAGGAATGACATACTACGATGGATTCCCGCTAGACCATAACTAGGAGCGGCCTGATACTTCAATTAAAACTCAATAATCATTCAATGTGAAATGGGGCGACACTTACATGATACTTCCACTATTGGCTTCGACATGAAGACCAATAGATATCAATAGAAATAATGGCTTCCACCAACTTGCCACGAATACAAGAAATATTCCACGGACATCAACATGGTCCGTACTGCCCCATACAAAACATGACGTCACAATCCCTAAACTAGGTTACCCGTGCGTCCAAAGCAACTCACACTGCATTGTGCACGTCAGTGCGTGAATCAATCGAACGCACAAATAATATAACTATATTAAGACTGGTGCGTACATTTGGCAGGACCGAAGACTACCCCCTTAGGTAATAAATGTACGTAACACATAGGTACAGCGTTTTTGCAGCAGCCATTCATCTTTAATTTGTTGAATAACGTTATTTCCAATCTGCTGTAGCCACAATAAGTAAGACACTGAAACTATACATAACAATGGTATTTCTGTACGCACAATTTCTACACCTATGGACAGATCATTTGTATTCCTAAACTCAAGAGAGATAACTGTAGTTAATAATAAACGATTTTTAGGGGAATTAACTCATTTCATTAAAGTCTGTCACGTGACATATTCTTGATAAAATTGATCAAGTTTTCACATCTTCATACTTGTTATTTTGTCACCGCCACGAGCTTGTGGTTATCGTGTAGTTCCCAGAGGTCTCTGGCTTTACAAAGATATAATAGGACTACAGCTGTCTCAGCATGTCGTAACTGGCTGCTTGTATGTGGTTGAGCTTGAGGGTGGCAAACTCATCAGGGAAAAAAATCAGAAACCACCAGTTCAAGGTCACATGAATATAATGATGTAGGCTTCTTTCTTTGTCCTAGTTGTAATGGTGGGTCCATGCTCCAGATAGGTAAATGATGATGATGACATGAGCAAATGTAGTCTTGAACTTTTGGATCAACCAGAACACAGTTTTTGGAGCATCTACATACATTTTTGTGTGTTTGTATTTACAGCCAGGAACATGATGATGATGACTTGAGCAAATGTAGTCTTGAACTTTTGGATCAACCAGAACACAATTTTTGGAGCATCTACATACATTTTTGTGTGTTTGTATTTACTGCCAGGAACATGATGATGATGACTTGAGCAAATGTAGTCTTGAACTTTTTGTATCAACCACTTTAGAGCATCTACATACATTTTTGTGTGTTTGTATTTACAGCCAGGAACATGATGATGATGACTTGAGCAAATGTAGTCTTGAACTTTTGGATCAACCAGAACACAGTTTTTGGAGCATCTACATACATTTTTGTGTGTTTGTATTTACAGTCAGGAACATGATGATGATGACTTGAGCAAATGTAGTCTTGAACTTTTTGGATCAACCAGTTTTTGGAGCATCTACATACATTTTTGTGTGTTTGTATTTACAGTCAGGAACATGATGATGGTGACTTGAGCAAATGTAGTCTTGAACTTTTTGGATCAACCACTTTTTGGAGCATCTACATACATTTTTGTGTGTTTGTTTTTACAGTCAGGAACATGATGATGATGTCTTGAGCAAATGTAGTCTTGAACTTTTGGAACAACCAGAACACAGTTTTTGGAGCATCTACATACATTTTTGTGTTTGTATTTACAGTCAAGAACATTGTTAAGGTATGTCCGCCCGTTCGTTTGTTTCAGTGTATTAAAAGAGTTTGTCTGCACATTGATATATATATAAAATCACTCTTCCAAGATTGATCTATATGAGTGTTTGATCACGGGTATACAAGAACCGTGTCACGCGAATGATTTATTCGTGAGTATGCAAATCAGCACTGTATCGTCCCTGTATTGTTTATGCAGTGTTCCCCCACAAGGGGTATCGAATTAGTAACATCACAGATAGGCCCAACAGCCCAAAAGTAACTAGGTACAAAGCCAATGCTGGTCCGTTATAGAAAAAAATCAACAGCATTTATCGAAAACTCATGATCAAGGTGAAATGATGAGTCGTCATTAGGTAATGTCGTCCATTCGTAACATAGTTTTCTATCCCTTGACGGTAGTACGTTTTTGCTTCTCCCTCCTACTATATTTATATATATTTATGTATTGAATATTTCCGTGCCATTGTCACGCAACTTCTTCTCACATTCCTTTAAACTTCATTAGACTGAATTTCTCAAAGCTAGTACACACCAGCGACAAGGCAAGGTCATTATGAACTCCGATTTTTACGGTGTATAAACCTACCCGTCAATGAAGGTGTATGCATCAACATATACACTTAAAACAGTATTCCTCCTGTTGTGTATTCCTATTCGTTGCACGAATAAACATCATAATCTCTCCACGGTATGTTCAGACCACCAGCCAAACAATGCTGATTTCCCGTCTTGTTTATTTCTTTTCTTCACGTCATTATCAACACATAAAACTCCCACGTCATCTTCCAATCCACCCCATCGATTGGTTAGCACAACAACACTTGTTTGCTACGTTCATGAAAAATGCACCCAAGTGTACTATTCACACATCTTCAACTACTTTCCCCAAACTAAATTCAGCGCTCTTTGATGCGCAACAACAAATGTATATATATACACGTACAACTGACTGACATACCGTGACGTAAGCCACTGTTATGGGAGGCAACTTTGTGACAAGGGAAACAATTACACAAACAAATAGTGAACTTGCTAAAAGAATACACGTTCCTCTTTGTGACGGACAACTCAGCTGTCCCTGAATTGTTAGATGATGGTAAGAACCCTCTCATAACATCAGTACCCCTGAATTGTTAGAGGATGATACGTCCCTTGTATAACATCAGTACTGTTGGAACTTTTCGTCACCGGGGAATTCTCACCACCTGGGCTCATTAACAATGCACAACAGAAACGTGGACTCATTAGCATGCAACCTTTCCACGTAGATTGTCAACACGTTTGCTACTTAATATGTAGACTGCTATCTTCCGTGCATTCAGAGAATCGCATTGATTTTAGGAAAGGTTAAATCACGCCCACGGATATCTCTAGAGAAATTATATGCAGTTATTGTCATTACCTTGGTCAGTACGCCTGCCCAGTGGGGCGTTGCCAAAGTCAACGAGAGAAGTAGCTACGATCAAAGCAGTGATGGTCCACAGAAGCAGCGTATCAGCTGCATTTCGCATCTCCGTGTTAACCAGAGGAGAGCACTGAAGCGCTCGAAGACTAAGACGAACGGGAGAGACGAGCCGGTCAGGAAGTGAGTAATCGGACGAGGAATGGGCGGCTAGAATCTCGATTTCCTCCTGAGTTCAAGAAAATTGTTAGATTCTAACATGTCCCCCTAATCTTCCATTCTACTTACTATATATATAGACCCTGAAGAAATGCATTTTATCATTCGTTTGCCAGAGATTTTAAAATACACTAGCGTATAGTTGAATCCTGCTAGATTTCATCTGAATTGTCGGCTATATTGGAGTGCTATTATGTTCTGTGCAGACGGTATAATATATTTGTTAAAGTGATCAGTGGTCTAGTGCTCTCATTTTAGTTCACTGGATTTGTGTGTTAATTTAAACTTATTAAATAAACCCATTTCAAAGTTCCAGTTGTAAACTAAATGATATAGCTATAAGTTAATTCCCAATACAACTAGATGCTTAAATTAATTTTGGAAGCCGTTAAGAGATTTTTAACTATTTAATACAGTTTAGTTCTGTATATATATATAGATGTGTGTGTTTTAACTATTAGACTCGTGGGGAGTTTTTCTTGAATTTATATAATTAAAGACGCGAGTGCTTAAAAATAGTTTTGACTGTAAATTTATCACGCGCCAGTATATAATTAATATTGGAAATTATGTTGTCAAGTTTTTCTATCTTTTCCTATAGAATGATCATACAACCTTTGCGTTCCCAGCAAAGAATAAATTATATAGGGAGTCCAGACTCGGTTCTACCTTCAGTCATTACATAAACATTTTAAATTAACTCTTGTGGCGATCCTCTGTTAGGATCCAGCTAACTGAATTTTTCCAGAAACAAAGCACTCCCAAGAACGTCTAAAAAATAAAAATTGTCTGTTAAAGAAAAAAAACTGGAGCAGAACATTGCCAGAACCGATATATATAATTTTACTGTTCTACTGTGGAAATAAGAAATAACATTTAAGAACACTGACAGTTTTTTCGTCATCACGCTAGAGAATCATGTCTACCACCAGCGGTGAATAATACCTGAGACCACACTATCCACACCCCCGTATCTGTGACTGTGCCATCCTATAAGAACCTTTTGATATAAAACCAACAGAACACTGAGGCTTTATCTTCTAGCGATTTTCGGGCAAATCTGTGCAACACAAAACCCGCTAATCCGAGGATAGAAACGAAGGGAAGACATTTGTTTATCATGTCAAGTGATTAAGCTGCTGTTGTGTATTTTCTATGAAGTGCCAGATTCCACGGTCGGTAAGTGTGTGTGAGAGACTGAGTGCTGGCCATCACGAGCGTGCATGAATGAATGGGATTTATTATGCAAACCTTGTTAATTTGCTTTACCTGATAAATACCTTTTACTGTATGTCTTGCATTGTCCTTTAAGCGGGATTTCTTAAACTCTGTTATTTCCCCTCCCTTATATCTGCTTAGTAAAGGGAAACACGTTTGAGAACGATCGGATTTTTTCCACCACCTTACCTAGTATTGTAACACCTCTCTTTGAAGTAATTTAATTTACGGGTTGGGTTACATTATCTATTATGATAAAAAAAACACCTGTCTTTGGACTGGGTTTTTTTCTTTGTCTAATTCAAGCGGGAAGGGTATAGTTGACACCATTCTTCAACACCCCCCCCCCCACACCCCCCATCTTGATATTCGTATTTTGCTGTAACTATTGATTATTCCTGTAATTTGATAATGTTGTGATCTGATTTTAATGAAAAATAAACACGTAAAACTTCTAGTATTGTGTTGGAAGGCCCAAGCCCAAACTTACCCCATACTTGTTATATTCGTAGTTTGTATTCACGTACGCCCGTGTGTTTGAAGCACCTAATTGGTGTGAGCGCATGTGTGTTTGTAAACTGGCAAATAATTGTTTGTCCATGAGAGTTTAAGGAGTAGAGTGAGAGAAAACGATTGTCGTATAGAGTCTGTCCTTACTCTCCCCAGCACTCTGTAAATCAACTATTTACTTTCTAACCCTTTCTTTCACTGCGCATTCACCATCATTCTTTACTCTAAACGGGACGACTATTTTCTAAGAACTCTCTCAAATAAATTTACGACACTCTTAATTAATCATTTGTATTTATTTGTTATGAATTTTACTTTTTAATTCTTTCTTTGCTCTTCCGTTTTCTTTGTTGTGTCCTTGGTGTAGACCTGGCCGTAACGTTGACAATTTGTGTGTGTGTACTGTGTCCTAGTATGAAGCTATTTTTTTGTTAACCCAACTTTAATAAAACTGGAAATAAATTATGGACTTTGTTCCTTAGAAACCAGAACCATTGCTACGCTGAAACTACAGATGGGATGACCTGACAGAGATAGATTTGTAATGTTAACAGAACTACAGATGATCTGCCTGGAACATATTAGTATTCTTTACAGAACTACACATGGGATGAGATAACTGGGAAAGATCGGTAATGTTGATAGAACTACAGCCTGGGACAGATATGTAATGTTGACAGAGCTGCAGACGTTCTAACTGCGATAGATTAGTAATACTGACAGATCTACTTATGGTCTGACTGGAGCAGAATAGCAAAGCTTTCACATATGTGTTGTGAAATTATTATTATGTGTCATAGTGGTATGATAATGATTGTTGAAGCGTTTAACTAAGACAAAAACAGATTTACAACAAACACGTTATCAAGTAAGCAGAAACTACCCATCAAACCCCAACTCCGACAACTGTCTACAGAGATAACAGTTATATAACTACGGGTAGAAAAATAAAGCAGACATTCCACCAACAACGAACAAAGATCGTAGAACAAGAGAGACAGTTTATCACTGACATATCAAATAAAACAACACAGTGAAACAATAAACAATCCAAAGAAAGAATTACTTATTGCAATTTTAGACACCATACGTCAAATCCTCATTGACAAAGTCATAAATCAGCTGGAGTTAAGGAAGACCACACTATCGGTAGACAAAAGAAAAAACAAAAAACACACATGGATCTTCATTTCAGCTATAGTACTTTTAACGACACGTCGGCACACTAGCAATAATAGATATAGAGGTAAAATCATTACATTTAGAATATATAAATAGATAAGTATATGGATTGAATAAGCAGCTACACTAGAATGAACTTAATTCGTGACGGTCAGACAGCCAACAAGCAGTCATAGAAATTAGCCTTTTCATGGCTAATAAAATTGAGCCCCCCATTACCCCCCCCCCCCCTTTCCCAATTTAAAAAGAAAAGAACAGAGACAACAGTTCAGCGGTCACAAATTCCCCACTTAAAACCGAGAGATCACACCTCTTGTCAGGTTTTGACGGGATGTCGAATCTTGGAAAAAAGTGAAACCAAAAAACTTAACCATGTGATACTTTAAACAGCAGAGATAAAACAAAGTTAGGGGAATACATTCTATTTATTTCCAAAGGGGAACATATCAACTATTAAAAAAATATCAAATTAATAACAGAATTTCATTATTTATTTAATTTTGTCAATTCGTTATCTAAAATTATGTAAGGCGTAAAAGAATGTGTTATTTTTATTAGTATTTTTGTTAAATTGTTAAACGTTTATTTGTTTCCCATGTTTAGAATAAAAATACATTTAATAATATGGAGTTTGATGCGCATGTTAAAGTAGTTTAACACTATTTCCTCTGTCACTTTCAATGATAATACTAAGAACAAATATGTCCATGCAGTCGCAGATCAGCACAACACAGGGACCGGTACAGTGACATTCATGTGTCATTAGGTCCTTTGTGTGAGAACACAGAAGATCACTACAGTGACACAGTTTGTCATTGGGTCTTCTTGTGTTGGGACATGTGGTCTTGACCAGAGCCGGGTTTGGGGTGGGTGCCAATGCGACCTCATGCGAGGAAAAAATATGCGACCTCATGCGAGGGAAAAAAAAAAGATCAGCACAACAAATGTTTTATCGGCGCCAAATAGCGCACTACAACAATCTTTTAAACACATTTTCTTACTTGGTCGTTCCTCTTTTACCAAGGGGGCCAGAGTAGATAAGATTTGTGGCGTCCGCCTTTATTCTAAAGATACAGCGTTCAAAACCAGTACAGGGGATATTTATGATGGAATTTTTTCAGAACAGTGGGTACAATAATGATGTACTCCTTCCCGATCCCTTGGATAGTGAGATAGGATGTCTAGCCTTCTCAGATATGTTATCCTGTAAGATGTGTTTCTTTTTCCAGTCAAGTCTTCGGTCCCTCGGGGATTATCTAATGTTGTCCCCCCAGCCAACTCGGTCGTCCTGGAGATCTGGATCTCTTGCTATTGGTTTATCTTGTGTGTCATGGTAGCCTTGACATATACTGTAATTATTATTTTTGTAGTGGTATTCTCATTAGTTGTTGTGTTCGTTATAACCATTGTCATAATTCCGTTATTTATGTTGTTTGATTTATTCTTTTCTTCATCTAGAGCAAATTTTAAAAAAAGAGAAAAGTGTCACGTGTGTTAATTACAACGTTTATTTAGTAATGGACGACATCTGTGCACTGACATTCCGTTAGTTATTTGTAGTTTCAGTGTGTCTTCTTCTTCTTCTCCTTCTTCTTCTTCTTCTTCGTACACTCTCAGACGTCCAATTGAATGTTCTCAAAGAAAGCAGAAGTCAGTTTGAGGCTATTTGAATCACCGTAAAGCTTTTCCACGAAAGGAGCTGGCGTCGGCCATTTGTTTTGTACCGCATTGTGACGTGGAATGGAAATGGTGATACAGTAATCTGACAGCCTTTGCTTTCCCATTTAGTGTCTTCCATTGGCTAAGACAAACCACGCAATTTTCTGTTTGTATGATTCACCTTTGAACCCACGCCTTCTTTCTGGAACATAACAACAGAGTTGTTTACCAAATTTCGCAAACCTGCCAGTTTAACAAGGGAGCGAATCGCGTTTGTTTACGTGAGTTTCTCACGCGAGCTGATTTGCCAATTATCGGTCATTAGACAGATGCGAGTTGAAATAACGGCTTGTTTGAAGAGAGACAAGGGGCGATATTATTTTCCCGACTGTGGTGAAGTGGGATGTTATAAATATTTATAGGGGACTTAGTGTACTGACTGAGATCAGCTGTGAAGGTATCTATATCTATTAAGAGTAGTGTATTATAGATAACCTTACTTGCTACCACATATCTATATATCTCAGTCAGACTTATTCTGGAATAGTGTGATGACTACGTTGTATGTCTAGGGTATGTGTATGATGAAGTGTAAGTCACAACAACAGACAGATAAACAATTAAATTTAATCCACTACTCTTAACAACACTGTGACACTCACATACATATAACACTCTATGAGAATATCTTAAGGAGTCACTGATAACTTTTCAAATAACAATATGTATTCATTGTTATCATAAAGGTTTATGTGTCCTGATTCAAATACACAGGAACCAGGAATCACAATCAATTTTAATTACAAGTATATGTACAGACTTTATCAATATGAATATTGTAGTGACATATATTATTAAAACTATCCTATGTGTGTCAGTTGTGTAGTAGTAATATGAGGTAATACTGGTTTTGTTTTGTTCAAGCTCTGTTGGTAATTGTCATCATGACTTCAATAGTTTGTCTTTTGGGACTAGTATTGGAGATGTTCTCAGTTCCTGATATTAAGACAATTAAATTCCCCTCTGAATGTTATTTTTACAAAGTCATTTCAAGATGAGGGGACATAATGTTGAGCTCAGCTGGCCAAATCAGCTTATCTTGCGTGATGGCGGCAGGAAAGGACTCCTCTGCTCGAATTCTCCTCTGGGCTCTGGAGACACCTCACTGATAGCTAAATGGACCAAGGAGTATGCTGTCCGACTCTGGATTCAGCAAAGCTCTGACCAGGTGCTGCTCAGTACCATCAAGACCACGGTCCCTGAAAACAAGAAGGATGTACCTTCTACTTCATAACTAATTGATACTCTAGTTCTACACTGAGCACAATACAACACAAACATTGAGTTCAGAGCGTTAGGCCAACTGTCAGCTTCATCTGAAATACTTTATACCAGTATTTACCTCCTTAATGGTTACCACGCCTCTGCACGTCCAGCATTATTTCTGTCTAATCAATCATCCAGGTGTCAGTGTACTATTTGGCCATTCCATGCCGTTTTACTTCCCTCCGACACCCTCTGTTCAGGCTGGAGCATTATAGGCTTTATCTCCTGTTTGCCACTGAACTACACATATATATACAGGCATAAATTAACAATTTACATTCAATTTTCATTAAAAGATACTGAATGGTTCAAGCTTACCACAATTTCATGGAAATAAACACAGATACGTTGATTAGCAATGAATTCTGGCACAATTACTGGCACAAATTCCCATCTGCTTATGTTCCAGGCTTTTATTTAACACAAATATGAGCTGGCTTCAACGCACTGTTGCTTTATCAAGATTATTTGCACTAGTGGTCTCGAACTAACGCTCCTAAGTGAGTATATCAGCGAGTCTAGCCAATGAGGCCACGTTTCGACAAGTGTTTGAAAAAATGTTACCTTTTCACGTCTCCCCTAACAACGAAAGATAGTATTTATAGCCCGACCAATCGTGGTTAGTCTTTCATTTGTTGCGCTTCAATCAATTTGGAGTTTACATGGTAGGCTAATTCTGTAACGTAAGATTTTTTTCAAACACGTTATAAAAAAAATTTTATGAGCAGAAATGATTCCATGCTGTCAGGCATCCCCACTATTTTATTTTGGGTATAATTTATTAATTCCTGGACTATTTGCGTAACGTTTTACATATTCTTTGTCAGCAAGCCCTAAGGAACCCAAATATCCAAATTTAAAAGAGCTACGTGGCTGCGTTCAAAATATGTATTTTCTACCTCCTGTTTCGAAGATGTGCTGTCTGGGTACTGTTATGTTTTCAACCGTAAACCCATCTATTGTTATCTTTTCTAATAAGAGTTTTTCAGGATTTATAAACCTAACTCTGGGATGGGTAATGTATTTTATCACTGTCCGTCTGAAAAAAAGTTAGTGCATGTAGTCTTACACGCGTGATGGCAGCATTTGTGTATCGCGCGAAGCGTGTTTAGTGGTCGGCTTTCTGCCTCTCCCTTCTCGCTATCCTTTTGTCCATCTGTCTTTTGATCTTGGTAACATAGTGTAGAAAAAGACATGAATGGAATTTAAAATTTAGGTCAACTTGCATATTTCAAGGTTTTTCTTAGAAAGGCAGCACATTTTATTGTGTGTTTGGGAAACGCGTGTATGTTGCAGAAGGCCTTTAATATCAACGTGAAACGTTACAATTTGCATACGCAGTAGAAAACAAGGGGATTTCGAGTACAGTCATTGTGACAGCACTGTTCTTTACCATTCTTCTTCCTTTATTTATTATATGTATTTATTTGGCTTTATATTTACTTGATAATTTATATATATGTGGATTAGAATATTCCACGACACCTCCCCTCTTAAAACAGACATTATATGTCAGTCCTTTATTCTATATTCACATAGAGAAATTTATTATTATTTCTGGGGTTTACGGTGATTCTCATCACACGGATGGCGGCTTAAAAAATCCGCTCCCAAATTGGTTTTTCCAGATATATACTCAATGCTAAAATTATATGGAGCCAAAAGTAAAGACCATCGGAGTAACCTAGAGTTCTCATGCCTAGCCTGTGCTAGAAACGATAAAGGTTTGTGGTCTGTTTGCAACTTAAATGCCTTCCCATATAGATAAATATTGAATTTCTTTATTGCCCATATTACTGCAAGACATTCTTTTTCGCTAGTTGAGTAGTTGATTTCAGCTTTATTCAACTTTCTGCTAGCATATGCCACTGGGCTTAATTCCCCATCCAATGCATCTGATTTATGTAGTAGAGTTGCACCTAACCCAATATTACTTGCATCCGTCCTTACTATGAATTCTTGACTTAAGTCAGGTAATTTCAAAATGGGTTTACTTGTGAGCTTTTCCTTCAATTCTTGGTAAGTCATTTCACATTGTGGTGTCCATGTAATGCGATCTGGATGTCCTTTACGTGTCAATTCAGTTAACGGTGCACATATGGAATTAAAGTTTTTGATATACTTCTGGTAGAAACCACATAATGAGACAAAGGATCTCACGTCCTTCTTGGTTTGTGGTCTCGGGGCTTTCTGTAGTTTCTCTAAATTCTGTGGGTCAGGGGTCATGTTTCCCTGATAAACTGTGTGTCCCAAAAATTCCAATTCTTTACATCCAACGCAACATTTGGTTGGACGGGCTGTTAAATTTGCCTCCCTAAGTCGATTAAACAGCATGTTCAGAGAGTCAATGTGTTCCTCAAATGTTTCTGTTGCTATAAGGATATCATCCATAAAATTTGTTATACAGGGATTATTCAGAGGATCCAATAATTTTCTCATCATTCTAGAGAAGACACTAGGCGCATTCTTCAATCCAAATGGCAATCTATTAAACTCATAGTGTCCTTCTGAGGTACTAAAAGCTAGGTATGGTCTAACCTCAGGCTTTACTGGAATCTGATAGTATCCTTTACTCAGATCCACTTTTGAGAAATATTTAGCTTTATTTAGCCTGGCAAACAGCTGATTGGTATCCGGCAATGGATCCACCTGTCCTTCTGTAATAGCATTCAGTCTCCTGTAATCTATACAGAGTCTATGTTCTCCAGAGGGCTTCCTTAAGAGTACCACACCGGAACTATACGAAGACTCACTGTGCGAAATAATTCCTTCCTTCAATAGATAGTCTATCTCTTCCTTCAAAGCTTTCTCCTTAGCAAACGGAATCGAATATGGTTTCATACAGACAGGTGTGGAGTCTATTAGTTTCATATCATATTCCAATAGGTTTGTATGCCCTGGTCGGTCTGTTAACACCTCTGCATGATTATTTAGAACCTGTTGCACTCTCTCTTTCTGAGTTTTCGTTAAATGTGTACTGATTTTCACCTGTGCTGCTGTCTCACAGGGGTGTAATGGATATTCAAATGATGAAAGTGGTTCCTTTTTCATCTCCATGGCGATGGACAAGGTCAACAAGTGTGTCTCTTCCTGATGTTCTCTTTCCAAATATTTCTTCAGGAGATTCACATGATAGATTTTTTCTTTCCCCTTCTTATCTATCTTATAATTTGTTCTAGACACCTTCTCTAGAACTGTATATGGACCCTGCCATCCAATTTGTAACTTATTCTGACTCCCGGGCAAAAGAAGCAGTACCTTCTCTCCCACAGCCAAATCTCTGTCCTTCGCCTTCCTGTTATAATAGGCAGCATGTTTCTTCCTGGCTTCTTTCAAATTTTCATTGGCAAGTTTCCAGCCAGTTTTTAACCGAGTGGTCAGCTCATTCACATATTGGTATGAAGATGTAATGTTTTCCTCTGCCTTTTCATCAGTCCACGTTCTTAGCAAAGCTACATATGGACCTTTAATTGTGTGGACCTATTTGTCCATGCACCGGTATGGTCTCTTCCACTCGAAGCTTTATAGTGATGATTTTTCCTCCCAGAATTTTCATTCACAAAACGACCGCTACCAATTCTTTTGGGGCTTTCTCCCAACTTAAAATTCTTGATGAGAGATTTCCTCTCTACATCTTCTTCCTCCAGTTTGTTTAAGTCCGATTGAGGGATTGTCGGCTTATCCTGGGGTAAGACATCCTTTTGCACTCTCCGCATAGTGGCCATTGTAAAACAGTTAAGTGAAGCTTGTCCGTGAAAAGGGGCTTCCCATTCCATTTGGTCCACTTTTTCAAATTTATTTTTCTTTTTATTATCAGGCCTAATTTTGCCCCGTGGCGTGTCCAGGTCCTGATCCATATTCCCACTTGTGGGTGTTCCCTCATGTGCTATGCTACACCTTTCTACAAAATTTTCAATGTCCCATCTTGCTTTGGGCCAATAACACTGACTAACAAAAAAAAATTTTTTTTTTCTTTCTCTAACATTTCTATGTTTTTCTGGTCAATTTTAATGCGCTGTTTTTAAATCTGCAAACCGTTTTTCTCTATCAGGTCGGGATCTCTAGAAATACGCAATTGAAGTTTTTTAACAACGCATACAGTATTACAACATCATTTGTACAAGAAGTATAACAGTTATGTAGGCTTGAATTTCTTTGCAGTCGACTTTCGTCGGTGAATGGCATGTGGTACATCGCGATGAAGCATCCAACAATAATCGGCAAGCATGGTCATACTCCACCGTCCTTGATAACGTGACTCCATTACGGCGATATCTTGATGGAATCGTTCTCCATGTTCATCGCTGACTTCGCCAAGGTTGTCAGGGAAAAAGTCAAGATGCGAATCGAGCAAATGGATTTTGAGGGACATGTTACAGCCCATAATTCTGTATGCATCTATGCACTGCTTAACAATATGCACATAGTCGACAGATTTGTGATTTCCCAGAAAGTTATCGACGATCGATTTGAATGCCATCCATGCGCGAAGTTCACTACCATGTAACAAGTTCTCGAATTGTTTGTCTGCAATAACTTTCCTAATCTGAGGTCCTACAAAGATACCTTCCTTTATCTTTGCATCGCTAATTTGCGGAAACTTTTCTCGAAGATAAGTGAAAGCTTTGCTCGTTTTATCTAACGCTTTTACGAAATTCTTCATGAGCCCCAACTTTATATGTAATGGTGGTAAAATGATGCTGTCTTTGTTAACTAATGGCTCGTGTATTACATTTTTATGCCCGAGCTGCATACGATCCCTGATAGGCCACACCTTTCTTGCATAATGTTCCTGTCTGTTGCGGCTGTCCCATTCACATAGGAAGCAACAAAATTTAGTATACCCAGTCTGCATGCCCGTGAGAATTGCAATGACCTTTAGGTCTCCACAAATCCGCCATTGGTAGTCATTGTACTTTATTTTTGCCAAAAGTATAGCCATATTGTCATAAGTTTCTTTCATATGAACAGAGTTGGCGACTGGAATTGATGAAAATAAATTTCCATTATACAATAACACGGCTTTTAGACTAGTCTTGGAAGAGTCGATGAAAAGTCGCCATTCGTTGACTATGTGCTCATGACCGAGGTGCACCATTAGACCTTTTACATCTTTGCAATAGCAAATGTCATCATCCATCTCAAAGTATTGAACAAGTTCTCTGTGTCTATGACGAAATTTAGATATCGGAGTATTGGGCGCTAAAAGATTCCATTCTTTGAGTCGCGAACCGAGTAATTCCGCTTGTCCTTTGGTGAGAGCGAGATCACGTATTAGATCTGAAAGTTCTGAATGGTTAATTAAGTGAACACCATCATTTACCGGTACATAATCCGAGTCAGAATTAGTTTCTAAAGCAGGTAAACTATCACTTTCTGATGGTTCATTCACGTCCAACGGATATTGTTCTGGTGGAACTGGGATCGGACACGTGATTGGATCATGAGGCACTGGTTTCGAAACCGATTCAATATTTGGATAAACCACAGACTTTCTAGTTTTAAAAGTGAAACCATATATATTTGTCAAGCAGAAGTAACAATCAGTAGCGTGATTTGTCGGTTCACGCCATATTACTGGCACTCCAAAAGGCATCGACTTATGCTTCGGCGATTTTCGTAACCAACCTGCCAATGTATTTGCACAAGTCGAACAAACTGCATTTGGCTTCCAAGGTTTATTTGCATCATCAACTTTCGAATCGAAATAAAGTTCATATGCTTTCTTTAGCAATGGTGTAAAGTTTTTCTGGTGAACACGATCGGTAAAATATCCGCACACGTAACAGAACAGATCAACCGAATTTCTACAACTTCTAGAAGCCATATTTCACTCAGAATTATTTCAAAATACAGTAACTATTTGAAATATAACGTAACATATGTCATGCATCTTTTAGCAGTATAAAAAGTAGAATTATTTTGCATTTTATTAATTTTAAAAAGTTATATAGTAAAAATGAAACGGAGCAAATAACGGTTTCCCAAAAATATATTTATTCACAAATATCTTAAGAACCCGACGTGATAGAGATAAATGGATTTCAAATTTGAAATCAGCGCAAGAAACTGACCTAAGAACACTTATTCTTATATAAGAAAGAAAAATGTTGTTTGTCAGTGTAATAATTGTGAGCCACCTTTTGAATGATGGTACCTATCTTCTCATGGTCCCCATCTGGTTTCACATGTATGCTCCTTATTAAGTCTGCCCTATATCTTTTTGGAAGAACCAGCTGTCCGTGACCATTGGATCTAGCTCCAGTCTTCCTATACATCAACTTGTTTTTCATGTAAAAGTCTCCCTTGCCTGGAGTTGTATGACAAGTTGACAATTTTCTGAAACAAGGCTTGAGTGTTTTATCCCCAGCCTGTGCCTTCCTCGTCTCTTCTGGAGTGGTATCTAACATAATATCCTCCTCCTGTCTTGAGGTCGACCTGACCTGAAGGGTTGCCATAAACACAGGTTTCCTTCTGCAACGGTCAGTGTCATGATTGTCCATCTGACAATTCTTACACCACCTTTTTCCTTGGTTGAAAGATTTTCTTTCATCATATTTCCTTTCATCGAATTGTGGGAATTTATTTTTATTTTCATACCGTGGCCTATCAAATTGGTGCTTACCTTTATTTTGATCCTTAGGATCAAATTTATTAAAGTTCTGTGGTGCCCTAAAGTTATCCACTTGTTTCTTTTTATTACCTGTTACCTCTGCTTGAGCTGCTTGATACCTTTCAGCAACATTTAGCAACTCATCCAGCCTCTCTGCACCTTGTTCCATGAGAAACTTTCTCAGGTCTGGAGCCATGGACTCTCTTAATTGCTCTATAAGGACCATTTCCTTAAGATCTTGGGTTTTCCCCAGAGAAGTCCATTTCTCCAAGTATGTCTCTATTCGTGCAGAGAACTGGTGATAGGTTTCACCTGACAGTAGTTTAGCATTCCTAAATTTTTTCCTATAAAATTCTGCATTCTTTTTATACCTTAACAAAAGAGCCTGCTTTAGCATGTCATAATTTTCCTGATCACCTCTGCTCATTTTTGCAAAAACTTCATAAGCTGCCCCACGAAGTCCCTGAGATAACTTTAAGCTCCACCTTTCTCTCTCTAACCCATACGTGGTAGCTAATAGCTCATACCTATTTAGGTACCTCTCTATATCATCTTCTTTCTCAACAAAATGATCTAAATGAAAATTCATAGCTGAGGTTGAGGCTCCTTGAGTAACCGTAGCATCAGAGGCAAAGGGACTGGCACCATTTTCAGGAGCATGGCCTTGAAACTCAAACTCCCTTAGTCGTAACTCATGTTCCCTTTGTAATCTTTTATCTTCTGCTTCCCTTTCTGCAGCTAATTTCCTCTCTTCCCTTTCTGCAGCTAATTTCTTCTCTTCCCTTTCTGCAGCTAATTTCTTCTCTTCCCTTTCTGCAGCTAATTTCTTCTCTTCCCTTTCTGCAGCCAATCTTCTGTCTTCTCTTTCTGCCTCCAATTTCTTAGCCTCAGCCTCAATCTGCAACCTCTTAGCCTCAGCCTCAGCTTCAAACTGTAACTTCTTAATTTCCCTTTCAGCCTCTAACCTTCTTTCGGCTTCTTTTTCTAATCTTCTTTCTTCGCGTTCAATAAATTTGTCACATTCCGTAGTGACATAGGCAACCATAACTTGCCCATCTAATCCTAACTCTTTTGCAGTCTGTACAGCAGCAGATCGAAACTTGGCCAGGTCCGCCATTGTCTATCAGGTAAATTTCTACAATGTCTAACCAACAATTTAATCTCTAAATATATTTAATGGACAACACAGGCACCGTGAGCTCAACCTTATTTAATTCCACCCAAGGATACCTTTTAAATCTTATATTCCCTGAAGTGAATTACCCCCAATATTTTTAATAGGGAAAGATTCAAAATCCCGGACGAGCCCCCAATATATGTGGTGAAGTGGGATGTTATAAATATTTATAGGGGACTTATTGTACTGACTGAGATCAGCTGTGAAGGTATCTATATCTATTAAGAGTAGTGTATTATAGATAACCTTACTTGCTACCACATATCTATATATCTCAGTCAGACTTATTCTGGAATAGTGTGATGACTACGTTGTATGTCTAGGGTATGTGTATGATGAAGTGTAAGTCACAACAACAGACAGATAAACAATTAAATTTAATCCACTACTCTTAACAACACTGTGACACTCACATACATATAACACTCTATGAGAATATCTTAAGGAGTCACTGATAACTTTTCAAATAACAATATGTATTCATTGTTATCATAAAGGTTTATGTGTCCTGATTCAAATACACAGGAACCAGGAATCACAATCAATTTTAATTACAAGTATATGTACAGACTTTATCAATATGAATATTGTAGTGACATATATTATTAAAACTATCCTATGTGTGTCAGTTGTGTAGTAGTAATATGAGGTAATACTGGTTTTGTTTTGTTCAAGCTCTGTTGGTAATTGTCATCATGACTTCAATAGTTTGTCTTTTGGGACTAGTATTGGAGATGTTCTCAGTTCCTGATATTAAGACAATTAAATTCCCCTCTGAATGTTATTTTTACAAAGTCATTTCAAGATGAGGGGACATAATGTTGAGCTCAGCTGGCCAAATCAGCTTATCTTGCGTGATGGCGGCAGGAAAGGACTCCTCTGCTCGAATTCTCCTCTGGGCTCTGGAGACACCTCACTGATAGCTAAATGGACCAAGGAGTATGCTGTCCGACTCTGGATTCAGCAAAGCTCTGACCAGGTGCTGCTCAGTACCATCAAGACCACGGTCCCTGAAAACAAGAAGGATGTACCTTCTACTTCATAACTAATTGATACTCTAGTTCTACACTGAGCACAATACAACACAAACATTGAGTTCAGAGCGTTAGGCCAACTGTCAGCTTCATCTGAAATACTTTATACCAGTATTTACCTCCTTAATGGTTACCACGCCTCTGCACGTCCAGCATTATTTCTGTCTAATCAATCATCCAGGTGTCAGTGTACTATTTGGCCATTCCATGCCGTTTTACTTCCCTCGACACCCTCTGTTCAGGCTGGAGCATTATAGGCTTTATCTCCTGTTTGCCACTGAACTACACATATATATACAGGCATAAATTAACAATTTACATTCAATTTTCATTAAAAGATACTGAATGGTTCAAGCTTACCACAATTTCATGGAAATAAACACAGATACGTTGATTAGCAATGAATTCTGGCACAATTACTGGCACAAATTCCCATCTGCTTATGTTCCAGGCTTTTATTTAACACAAATATGAGCTGGCTTCAACGCACTGTTGCTTTATCAAGATTATTTGCACTAGTGGTCTCGAACTAACGCTCCTAAGTGAGTATATCAGCGAGTCTAGCCAATGAGGCCACGTTTCGACAAGTGTTTGAAAAAAAATGTTACCTTTTCACGTCTCCCCTAACAACGAAAGATAGTATTTATAGCCCGACCAATCGTGGTTAGTCTTTCATTTGTTGCGCTCCAATCAATTTGGAGTTTACATGGTAAGCTAATTCTGTAACGTAAGATTTTTTTCAAACACGTTATAAAAAAATTTTATGAGCAGAAATGATTCCATGCTGTCAGGCATCCCCACTATTTTATTTTGGGTATAATTTATTAATTCCTGGACTATTTGCGTAACGTTTTACATATTCTTTGTCAGCAAGCCCTAAGGAACCCAAATATCCAAATTTAAAAGAGCTAATTTTTTTTTATTTTTTACGTGGCTGCGTTCAAAATATGTATTTTCTACCTCCTGTTTCGAAGATGTGCTGTCTGGGTACTGTTATGTTTTCAACCGTAAACCCATCTATTGTTATCTTTTCTAATAAGAGTTTTTCAGGATTTATAAACCTAACTCTGGGATGGGTAATGTATTTTATCACTGTCCGTCTGAAAAAAAAGTTAGTGCATGTAGTCTTACACGCGTGATGGCAGCATTTGTGTATCGCGCGAAGCGTGTTTAGTGGTCGGCTTTCTGCCTCTCCCTTCTCGCTATCCTTTTGTCCATCTGTCTTTTGATCTTGGTAACATAGTGTAGAAAAAGACATGAATGGAATTTAAAATTTAGGTCAACTTGCATATTTCAAGGTTTTTCTTAGAAAGGCAGCACATTTTATTGTGTGTTTGGGAAACGCGTGTATGTTGCAGAAGGCCTTTAATATCAACGTGAAACGTTACAATTTGCATACGCAGTAGAAAACAAGGGGATTTCGAGTACAGTCATTGTGACAGCACTGTTCTTTACCATTCTTCTTCCTTTATTTATTATATGTATTTATTTGGCTTTATATTTACTTGATAATTTATATATATGTGGATTAGAATATTCCACGACACCGACCACCTTTGATGTTCGCACGTTCCAGGGGAAGATAATGCTTGATCTGCGCAAGGGGACGTAATCTAAGAGAGGCCCGTGCACGGCAAAATTATCTGATGTCGGTCAGCATAGCTGAGTAGAATGAACGAAGAAACCTTTGATCCGGGCAACGCAGTTCCTGATTTCCCTGCTATACAGAAGGTGTGAATTGTAACGTCTTCTGGTGATGATAACACCACGATCGGTGTCAGACAACTACTTATACAATGGATTTCAATATCTAAACACCTTCATACTTGGCTCGTACCACTAGAGGACGACCACAGCATACAGTAGCTGACAATAATTGACTATAACACCTTTAACAGGTAAGTTCCCTTTTAATAACACATTGCACACAATGAAGCCCCACACGGCTCATAATACATATGAAATACACTGGCCACAAATGCCAATACAGCTTGCATTAATAACAACTTAATATATAAGTATCATACCCACTGGTATGCCCATCTGAATGGATATCACAATGACTTTCCCTCACCGGTGAACTTATGTACTAAGATTAGGCAAAACTACATCATAAATGACTCAACATCACCGGTCTAAGAAAATGCTCCCTAGAAAAATACATTAACACTCTAGCATTATGCACTACAATCCAAAAAACACATGAAGAAAAGGCAAGCACCAAATCAGAACAACAATGGCAAACTCTCTCCAGCAAAAACACTGACAGGGAACAAAAAGACACGACCTATCCTGGTCGATGACCAGCAAGTCAACTAACTAATATTTTGCGCCAGAATTTGCGTCCACTTCCTTTCCGGTCACCTGATCAAACAGGTTTTTTACTCTATCAATGTTGCTACTCACAGCGTGAGCAACCTAATATTTTGTCGAACATATATACTGTGACATCCACCCCTAAGAAAGAAAACGAAGTTTTCTTCCACCGGAGGAGTCACGCCCAACCCCTTTCGGAGTATGGACGAACAAAATGCCGAGACGGCACCTCCTCATCTACCTAGAGAATGCCAAAGTCGTCCAACACCATTGTTGTTCATGCCTTCTCACTGTAAGTACTAAACACAATATGAGCATGAACTAATCCACCCCAGGTACTTGGTAGTCGTGAAAAATAACAACGACTGTCTAAACCTGGTCTATCAAACACAACATATGTTACATATAGGTTATTCATATCTAAGCATTAATAATAAGACATAATCTCATAGTATAAACAATCCTTTCTGCACCCTGAAAATATACCTTAATTATAACATGATTTACACATACGTTGAGTATAACTTTATCCATTTTGCCTTTATGGCATCATGACACATAAATCACATACCGTAATACATTTTCATAAACATCAACTCTAACGATTATAATACATTTCTTCCATAAACCAAAGTAAATACTGTCTTCGGATGCTCCTGTCCCACACCAATTTCATAACCTGGACAGGACATCCGCTACAATGTTATGTACCCCCTAAATTGGTAAAATAGTAAAGTTGAATTGCTGCAGCAATAATGCCCAGCGTTTCAACTTAGCACTGGTGGATTTGGCCGACTGCAAAAATAGCAGTGGTTTGTGATCTGTTTGGAGGAAAAAATGCGCCCCCACAGGTATCGTGCCAGCTTAAACACCGCCCAGACAATCGCAAGGCACTCCCTCTTAATCGTAGAGTATCTAGTTTCTGCTGGCAACAACTTCCGACTGACATACATTGTAAAGCATAACATGTTATAGCATAAACATACATTGCAAAGCATTACATAATATTTACAAGTTTACAAAATCCTCATATTGACATCAAACTAGTACTGGGGACGTGGGTCAGACTCTAAGGTTCGGTTCGCATCAACCGAAACACCTTACCAAACACGAACCCGAACTCTAACCCTACTATTGCTGGACTATCAGCAGGTGGTTGTGAAGCAACGACATGTGCTTCCGCCTTACACCAGCACGCGCACCCCACCTATTCGCGAAAGTTACTCGCGCAACCTTGGTATTGTCTCGCAATGACAATACCTCGACGAATTTTACTGGCGAAACTTTATCAAACACCCGTCTGAGTGTGCGCCAACTAGCACTCAGGGGAACGTTATGCACCCAAACTGTGCGATCACCAGCTATCGGACCCTCTTATAAGTTCCTACTGCTCCCACTCATGTCATTTGGTACTTGCCACGAATCACGTCTGCGAACTACCATATTGTCAGGTGGTGCTACGTCGACCACCTGATCATCCGTCTCGGACCTCTGGTGTTGCGAAGCCTCTGCTCCAACCACACCCAAGGTACTATGCACTCCGCGTACATTGCCGACGATTAAATCGGCAATCGGGTCCTCAAGGACGAACGCGTTCACTCTACCCGAGAGGAACGGAGTGTCCACATTAATACTCGCCTGGTGGTAAGACTCGACTTTGCCCCCGAACGTGGTGCACTTTATAGTTTTGCCTGTAAGGCAGGAGTCGTCGATACACGACCACCGCACTGTGACGGGGTCGGTTTCTCTATTGTGTTGTGTGTGGTTGCTGCGGTTTCTTCGTCTTCTATGATTGATTGAAGAGTAGTTAATGTTTGTATTTGATAGTTAGCTCTGACCATCAGAACATCCCTTCGACGTTCTGATTTGCATATTAGGTATTAATTGATTTCCCTTGTGGGAGAGCTATCGTGCTGAAAAAAGGTAAACACTAACAGCTGATGAACCGAACACAAAACGTAAGTAAAAGATCAAGCCTTCTATTCTGAGTCCACATGTATTGGTGTTCACATAAAACGAGATTCGACATTCACAAAACATCATGTACAGTTCAGCTTGACAATGAATTCCAAATAATATCAGTAAGTATCCGTCCGTGTCAAAACAATATGTCAGATGAACATCATGGCTATGTACGTGCGCTGTTTTGGTCAACAGCCAGAAATGAGCGCATGAGTTCTTGACAGCTACAATTTGAATCATAATATAATTCTCCTTCCATCATTTCATTTAATTAATTAATCTCATACTTAGATTAATATCCGAACTGACCCTGAGTTCTACATTGATTCATATATATCTATATAGGCTATATACTCAGCCTTTTCCTTGGAAGAGATACAAGACACGACTTCTTGGCTTGACGGATAGTGTAACAAGGGCCATGTAACCAAGTCACCCAGCGTGACCTTCCCAACGCGAATGCGTCATAATCTCCGCATATATTTCGCGTTCAGTATACCGTAAAATATCGACCTATTCTATAAATGTTAATGACCCCTAAACGTTGCGCACGGCTAAACCCTAGCAGACGCCGTCATTTAAAATAACACCGTAACAGATTTCCTGTCAAACGGGGGGGAAAAAAATCTATTAGATAGATTTTTTTTTGAATAATATTAATCAAATTATCAAAAATTTAACAAAACCCGACGTATGGCCTACGATGTTCTATCTAGAACAGTGTCGCGGTCATGTCAGTAATATCTTACAATAAAATCAACGTCATATCATACATATAACTTATTTTAACTAAAGAAATGTCACTGTCACTAATTAATTAACTAATTAATTTGATGTATGTATTGACTAACTAATGTGAGGTGTTATTAAAATTATTCTAACTAATTAAAATTAAAATAATTAATTATAATATGTACGTATGGTACTAACTAATTAATATCTAATGAGAAAATAGTATGAGAGAGAAAAAGAAATAAAAATTGAGAAGTACGGACAAGTAAAACTAAATATTAATGTATACATTAAATTAGAGTGTGTGTGAAAATGAAGTGTAAGGAAAGATACGTAATTAAATTGACACAATCAGAAAGTAAAGAACAGAAAAAAAAATAAATAAAAAATAAAAAATTCATACATTTTAACTATACATATGAAATATTATAATCTAATATCTATTATCTTAATAATTACACTATTTAAAAGGTTTAATTGGTGTGATGTTATTCTTTTGTTTCATCTTTTCTTAGTATATTTTATTTTTTTATTTCATCACACTTTAACTTTATTTTGTTATATATTAATTTAATAACTAGAAAATTTAACAATATCGGACATGATGATCCAATCGTTGTTAACTCCTATTAACTTGTATGAAAGTTCATTAAGACACAAGGTTCATATTATCGAATTATGAGATGATTATTCAGTCATCGTTAGTTCCTTTATTAAAACTTTGACCGTAATTTGAATGAGTCATCACTGTATCTGTCCCGTCTACATCAGACATTGTTCCTTTTTTTATCAGTTTGCAATCGAAATGAGTGATACGCAAAGTCCAAGTGACGTCCAAATTTTTCAAACGATCAGTAAAAACTTGATATCTTGATCACAATAGTTTATTTCGAAATGTCCTTATTTAAGTAGGAAGTCCAACTGAAGTGTTGTATATTCTGACGTGGCAATAATACCGTTCATTGCAAATGTAATGCTTGATTAGTCAGAAAATTTTATTGAAATAGTAATATTCATTCAGAATCCGTAGGATGTCTGGATAATGTATCGGCCATGACGTTCTCGGTTCCTGGTATCGACTGTATTTCGAAATCGTATGGTTGCAACGCAATAGCAAATCGTGCAAGCTTTGGACTTTTATGGTTTGAACGACGTAATGCTGCCACAGATTTCTGATCAGTCTGGATCAGAAATGGAGATCCGAGCAAAAATTTTTCTAGTTTGGTAATTGCCCAGATAACGGCGAGCAATTCTCGGTCCACAGTCGAATATTTAGTCTCCGGAGGTTTCAGCTTGCGTGAGATATAAAGTACAGGATGAAGGATATCATCATGATACTGGAGTAGACAAGCCCCGAGTCCGTAATTACTCGCATCTGTACGTAGAATAAACTTTTTAGAAGCATCTGATAATTTTAAAACAGGTGGGCATGAGAATATTTTCAAGATAGTGCGAAAAGTTTTGTCACATTCGTCTGTCCAATTTATCCTTAACGGCATGTTCTTCTTTAGTAACGATGACAAGACAGCCGTGATGGATGATAAGTGAGGTACAAATCTGCTATAGTATTGGATTAACCCTAACAGACTCCTAACCTGTTTCTTCGTTTGAGGAACAGATAAATTTAATATTTTAGAAACCGTACTGGGAATTGTTTGGATACGTCCTGATCCAATAATGTGCCCCAGGAATGTTATCTCATTACACGCTATTTGAATTTTAGTTGGTTTAGCGGTTAAATGGTTATCCCGCAATATTTCCAAAACTGATTTAAGACCCAAAAAATGTTCCTCAAATGATGAACTAAACAAACATATGTCGTCAATGTAGGTAATTATATCTGATCTACCTGCTAAAATTTTTCGCATCATGCGAATAAAGGTAGCTGGAGCATTCATTAGCCCAAAAGGCATCACGTTCCACTGGTAAAGACCTTGTGGAGTTGAGAATGCTGTGTAGTATTTGGCTCTTTCGGTTAGTGGAATCTGCCAATAACCTTTGGTTAAGTCAATTTTAGTGAAAAGTGTAGCATTGGATAGACGAGGAAGTAAATCGTCAAGGATAGGATGTGGTTCGCTATCAGGTACTGTCTGCGCATTAAGTTTCCTATAGTCAACACATAAACGTATGTTGTTGTCCTTTTTTCCGGACAATGACTAAAGGAGAAGAAAATGGAGATGTACTAGTCTCAATAATACCTAATGATATCATCTGTTCGAGTTCCTGAGATGTCTTACTCAGAAAATGTAGAGGTACAGAATAAGGATGAACACGAATTGGTGTATCATCGTTAAGAATGATATCGTGACTAATTACAGATGTGCAACCCGGTAAATCCGTTAACACATCTGGGAAAGATTGTAGAAGATCAGCAATGCGTTGATGCTGTTGCGGTGTAACCGTAGAAGAAATGGTCACATCACGCCAAGATTCAGTAGATTGGACAATAAGTACAGGTAAAGGCATCTGCACTTCAGGAAAAGAAGATTCTTCTTCCTGTATAACAGATAGATTAGAATAATGACAAGTAGATACCGTATTGTCATCTAGTTCATGAAAAATTGACTGTAAGTGTATAGGACGTGTATGAAATTGCTTGAGCATATTAATATGGAATATCTTTCTGTGTCCCTTGATATCTAAGACGTAATCAACGTCTGAAATTTTATCAGTAACCTTATAAGGACCAGTCCATGAGATCAATAACTTATTGTTATTGTGAGGGAGTAATACATAAGCCTCATCGCCTGGGAATAATTGGCGTAATCGTCTAGATCGATTTTGTATAGATCGAGCCTTAGCTTTTGCAGCCTCAGAAGAAGCTGTTGCCAATTGGCAAGACTCAATAATATTATTCCGAAGATTAATCACATACTCATAAGATGACTGAGTGTCCTGAGTCATCTCTGCGTCAATCAATAAATCTTTTATCAGTCCCATAGGACCTCTCGGAGGGGCACCAAAAACTAACTCAAAGGGAGAGAAGCCAGTTTGTTCATGTGGCACCTCTCGGTAAGCAAACAGGACAGCTGGGAGTGCTCTGTCCCAGTCCTGAGGGTGTTTAACAGTAACCTTATGTAAAAGTTGTTTAAGCGTACGGTTAAGTCTTTCAACTGCCCCGTTACTCATGGGATGATAAATGCTACTCAAATTCCTATCAATGTTCCAGGTTTTCATTACTTCCTTCATGGTATCGGATATAAACTGCGACCCATGGTCAGATAATAATTTTCTAGGAAACCCTATTCTAGAAAAAATTAGATGTAGTGCATCAGCTACATCTGTGGTAGTGGTGGTCTTCAATGGAATGGCTTCTGGCCATCGTGTGCATAAATCAATGCACGTGAGAACAAATCTATGTCCTCTCGCAGATGGTAGAAGTGGACCAATTATATCTATGGCCATCTTGTCAAAGGGTCGTACGGAGATATCGCAAGCCTGAATAGGCGCCGTGTGAAAAGCTCCACGTGCTTTCACTTCCTGGCACGTAGTACAGGAACGTACATACTGCGAAATATCCCGTGACACTCCTGGCCAAAAGAATGAAGACAATACTCGAGATCGTGTTCGAGTATATCCCATATGTCCTGCACACTGCGAATCATGCGCGTGTTGAAGAATGTACCGTCTAAAAACAGCCGGTACCATCACTTGTTGTTTTACTTGTGATTTATCACTAAAACATCTAATTAGTATATCATTTTTAATAATAAACCAATGTTTGTTATCATTACCTGATGTTAAATTATCAACCTTATTAACTAGGTTAAAAAATTTATTTAAAGATTTGTCATTTTTTTTTGTTTGCAAATGATTCCCTGTCAATAGGTGAATTGACCTCAATATCCTCCTGTTTCTCTGCATCCATCTTATTATCATTGACACTCTCCATGAGCATAGTATGAGCTCTAGTCGTCACGGCGTTTCCAGTGCATAGATTGTGTTTCTCCCATTCAATAATATCTTCTGGTGAACAATCCTTGCTGCCGTGTATGCGACCCACCATAAGATCGGCAATTGGCTTTTTCAGCATGCATACCTTCACGTTCCCTGTGAAAAAAGGTGTTTTAACATGGATAATAGCTGTGGGGTAAAACTCAATAGTTCCCCCAAAAGTCATGCAACGGACATATTCCCCCGTTGCACAGCTAGGATGTACCAGCGACTGTCGCACTCCAATGGTTGTGGACCCCGAATCTCTCAATACAGAAACTATAGAACCGTTAACTATCCCTCTGTTAAAAATCAGAGAGCCTGTTCCATCATTGGCTGCAAGACCTATCTCTGGTGGAATGTGTCCGCAGTTTAGCACTGTCTCCTTTGCCTTCTGAAAAATAAGATTGCATTGTGGGCAACTATTCGCCACGTTATAATTTATAGCAAAACATGCAGCAGAAGAATGTATAGTATTATCGTTAGGTGGAACCTGAACCTTAGGGGTGATATCATTTGTAACTGCTGCCCCGGTATTATGGTTATAATGTGACGATCCACGAGAATGAGAACGATTACGAGAATAATTAGTTGAATTATCCCGGTGTCCTCTATTGTAATTGTTATCTCGATGTCTCGAGTTATAATTATCGCTATTCTTCCAATTGTTACCATTATTATAATGATATGACCGATTATAACTTGAGTTACGTGGATTACTGTTGTATCTTGACTGAGGTGAATAATTTCTGTTTTGTTGTCTTCCTCTATTATAGTTATTGTTAAAGCTATTTTGTCCCTTATGAAAATTAATGTCATAGTTTCCTTTGAACCTACCTCTGTCCACACTGTGTGTTCTAGGTTTGTTATTACTATGATATGCCATATTGGAGGCTACAGGTAGAGGTTCTCTTATCAATGAGACAGAAATGTTAGCATTCGGATGAGCTGTGCAGTAATTTAAAGAAATTTTTTCTAACTCATCAATAGTTTCTGGTTTTCTTTCTTGCAAATAAGCAAAGAATGGTGGGCTGACAGAAGACAACACCTTATCCCTCAATAACAAATCGACTAACTTGTCGTAAGATTTGTTGACACCTGCCAGTTCAACCCATCTGTTAAAAGTATTGCGTATGTTAGCAATAAAACCTGTAAAATCTCTATTATTGTCTGGCAATAAACTTTTAAAACGTAATCTACATGCCTCTTCGTTCAAGTGGAAACGACGTAATAACAACGTTTTAATGGCCTCATAGTCTGTTGCTAATGTTGGATCAATATTTTGTGCTGCACTTGCAGGTTCGCCATCCAGAAATTCCTTAAGTTTAAGTGCCCATGCAGTTTTGTCAAGGTTATTGACCTTACATATATCCTCAAAGCGCGCCAGCCATGATGATAAATCGTCGACGTGTAATTTGAATGGTGGTAGCTTAAAGTAATAATTTCCCTTAAGTCGGTTGGATGAAGATCCAGATTGAGCATTATCATTTTGGCTTGCTGCAGCACCCTGCGAATTAAGTTTTGCTGTTTCCAATTTAAGCCGTTGCAATTCCATTTCTTGCTGCAATATGATTTCCTGTCGTTTCAATTTATTCTCTTCTTCAATCCGTAGGATTTCATCTCTTGCCACCTTTCTTTCTTCTTCTTGTCTTAATGTTTCTTTCTTTTCCGCCTCTTTTCTTTTTCTTCCTCAATTTTCTTTTCAGCCTTTTTCTTTCAAGTTCTTCCATATCTGCCTTAGCAATATTTCTTTTCAGCCTCTTTTCTTTCAAGTTCTTCCATATTTTAGCAATAGCTTTCAAGTTGTTGTTCTGCCAATATTTTGCAAGTTCCAGCAAATTCCAGGAGTGCATCTCCTTTTTGTTACAATCTTTTCCAATTTTAATGAAATGATCCAAGGTAAGCATTCTTGAAGTTGAATTATTTAAGTATCTAATTACTTATGTCTAGTAATCACCAATAGAATATATGTCGATAATTATAATTACTCAACGAATGAATAATTAATATAAGAAAGTGCAGTATTACAGTACTGTTATTTTTTTGTTACCCAAATCTATTATAATTTGTAAAATTATTATATATACCCACTAATATCTATCATAAATAGTTATGATAGTTAGTTATATAAGGTGCTGAAATTATATCATGCACTTAATATTAATATTTAATAATTATGGGTATTATTCCCAAATAATTAGGTTATTTAATCTTAATTGTCATTAAGTTCCCACTGTAGTACTGAGAAAGTGTACTAATCAATATTTAATATGTCTTAATATGTTATAAAGTTATAATAATTAATCATTATATATTATGCCATAATCATGAGCTATAAAGCGCATTGCCCATTTCTTGGACCACTACTGCAAATATGTGCAAAGTCCTTAATTCCTCTTTAAAAGTCATAAAAATTTAATCATATTCATCTACACTATTATTAATGAAGAAATTATAGCATTTATATTAAATTATAAAAGGATGAAATGAAGACAAACAATACAATGGGTTAACCAAGGATTACAAACCATTATTAACACACGACAAAGACATTTTCACAATAAAACTGCATTTACAAATAAGTTAAATAGAACGGAAGTGAGAATCAAAGAATGAACCGAATAGATAATTAACATGCGTACACAAAAATTAGTGACGTATACATGGACTCATTAACGGTTGTACAGCGAAAATATAAACTGAATGATAGTAAGGTCAGAAAAAACACGATAGATTACAAACATGGTACAGGACTGAATAAAAATTATAAATAAGTACACTAGAATACACCAGTTATAACATGACTATACACCTAACATGCAAGGTGAATTAATGCAAAAAAGAACGAAACGACCACCGGTAATGTCTCGACGCGTTCTTCGCGAAGTGCTATTAATTCACGGCCTTAAGAACAATTACAATCAATTCGTAGCATCCAAGGAGCCATAGAAATGATTATAATCCGCCGCCCATCCATCCCGCAAAATGTAAAAGGACAGAAACAATATTTAACATGGATACACAAAAAAAAGAACATGGCGTTGTTGAACAAAGAGGACGAAATATAGTAACGTTTAAAATTAGTTACTTATCTTGTTTTGGCAGTAATATAGTACATTATATGCTTCGCCAACAGACTCGCGAGCTTGTTTGAAACATTGAAAACGTTAGCAATATGTTCCATTTGCTGTTTGACAGCTGCAAATAAATCTTTTGAAGGACATTGAATTTTGCTGCCTTTTCCAACCGTTCATCATGTTGCCAAGGGCATGACGTCACCGGTGTTTCTGTAAATTAATGTCCATTTCGGCTCGAAAGGAAAAATGTCTTATTTTCTTGAGGTTCGTTCTTTTGAGAAGCTTCAAGACCACTAATGGCCACCAGTTGTGACGGGGTCGGTTTCTCTATTGTGTTGTGTGTGGTTGCTGCGGTTTCTTCGTCTTCTATGATTGATTGAAGAGTAGTTAATGTTTGTATTTGATAGTTAGCTCTGACCATCAGAACATCCCTTCGACGTTCTGATTTGCATATTAGGTATTAATTGATTTTCTCTTGTGGGAGAGCTATCGTGCTGAAAAAAGGTAAACACTAACAGCTGATGAACCGAACCCGAAACGTAAGTAAAAGATCAAGCCTTCTATTCTGAGTCCACATGTATTGGTGTTCACATAAAACGAGATTCGACATTCACAAAACATCATGTACAGTTCAGCTTGACAATGAATTCCAAATAATATCAGTAAGTATCCGTCCGTGTCAAAACAATATGTCAGATGAACATCATGGCTATGTACGTGCGCTGTTTTGGTCAACAGCCAGAAATGAGCGCATGAGTTCTTGACAGCTACAATTTGAATCATAATATAATTCTCCTTCCATCATTTCATTTAATTAATTAATCTCATACTTAGATTAATATCCGAACTGACCCTGAGTTCTACATTGATTCATATATATCTATATAGGCTATATACTCAGCCTTTTCCTTGGAAGAGATACAAGACACGACTTCTTGGCTTGACGGATAGCGTAACAAGGGCCATGTAACCAAGTCACCCAGCGTGACCTTCCCAACGCGAATGCGTCATAATCTCCGCATATATTTCGCGTTCAGTATACCGTAAAATATCGACCTATTCTATAAATGTTAATGACCCCTAAACGTTGCGCACGGCTAAACCCTAGCAGACGCCGTCATTTAAAATAACACCGTAACACGCACCCCAATTGTGGTACCACCAGTGTCCCTCAATACGGAGACTGGTTTCATCTCCACCATGCCTTTGTGGAGATCCACCTTGCCAGTCTCATGGACTGTCGATAGACATGGTGCCGCATGCCCGCATTGAAGCACTAACCTCTCGTTCGTGTGGAACAGAGGGCGACCCTGCACAGTCCTCGCTGTTGATTGTGTCCAACACAAACGCGGAATTTGCGTGTTCAATTGGGGTAGTGCATATGTCAGCATAATGACCCCTGCCACCACAATTGGTAAACAGGCGCTCTTTCTTCTTCTCATCGCGTGTACTTTTGCTGGAGCTTTTCGATGACGAAGACCCCGCATCAGAGTCAGAAGATCGACTCTCTGAGGAACCACTCCTCTGCTTCGGATGTTTGGTTTTATACCAAAATCGGTCTTCGTCCCGAGAGTCCTCGAAGCGTACCTGCTTTCGCGTTTGGCGCTCCCCTCCGTCGCTATAACTATCATATTGTCGGTTCTGCCACCTCGGCCGACCATTCCTATGAGATCAAAAATTCCCATAGCTACCTCTACGTGGTTGATAGGGACTGGAGGACTTCTCATACTTCTGCTCTTGATCCCTGTCTACATTGCCTGACTGATTTCGCCAAGGATGGCGCTGAACTTTGCCGACACTGGCAACTAAGTCATCTGACAGATCTGACATCTGAATGGGTTTGCCCGGGTGGGCAAGGACATAATAGTGCCCCAATTTGGCCATGGACTCAATGTCCTTAGGTTGACGTTCCTGAAAAAATGCAACCAACTCACTGGAATACGAGGACAACACTTTGTCTCGTAGCACCAAGTCTTTCATGCCATCATAGTCCTTCGCTATCCCCTCCATTTTGATCCATCTATTCAGCAGAAGTTTGATCTTCAAGATAAAGTCCTCGAAGTCCTGGTCTGCGCTTGGCATCGCGTTTTTAAAACGCGTCCGGTAACCGTCAGCAGTCAGACGGAACTTCCGGAGCAACCTTTCCTTTACTTTGTCGTAATCGGCCCTTTCCTCTAACGGGATGCTATAAAAAGTCTCGATCGCAGGCCCCACTAGCAGCGTCGATAACAGAGATAGCCACTGATCTCTGCCAGCCTTATAGGCCACGCATTCGGTGAATTATTTATCCAATTTTTCCAGCCCACTGAGCATACGAAAAAACATATATTCCTGACGTTTGACATCCGTAGCAACGGACTGATTCAGAAAAACTACGCTGTTTCATTTTATCAGTGCTACAGTTACACTGATCGGTAGTTCCTATCTTTAGCTTGTTGAATAGATGGCATCTCAATCTGTGGTGGCCAGTGCGGAGTCTGAAGATTACCACTTGTTCTCTTCTGTTAAGCTGGTAATAAGCATCGTTATGTGTGTTACCTGGATGTTCTACAATCCATGTCTTACTTCTCGCATCAAAATATTGTTACACTGTGTTTTTTTTTTTTTTTTTTGGTATATGTCAGAGATAAACTGTCTCTTTTGTTCTACGCTTTTGGTTCGTTGTTGATGGACTGTCTGCTTTATTTTTCTACCCGTAGTTATGTAACTGTAATCTCTGTGGCCAGGAGTAAGATTTGGGGCTTGATGTGTAGTATCTGTTTACTTGTCAGTATATTTGTTGCTGTACCTAGTTATATAACTGTAATCTCTGTAATCAGGTGTTAGAGTTAGGGCTCATGTGTAGAATATGTTTACTTGTCAGTGTATTTGTTGCTGTACCTAGTTACATAACTGTAATCTCTGTAGTCAGGTGTTAGAGTTGAGGCTTGATGTGTAGTATCAGTTTACTTGACAGTGCATTTGTTGCTGTACCTAGTTACATAACTGTAATCTCTGTAGTCAGGTGTTAGAGTGGGGCTTGATGTGTAGTATCTCTTTACTTGTCAGTATATTTGTTGCTGTACCTAGTTATATAACTGCAATCTCTGTATTCAGGTGTTAGAGTTGGAGCTTGATGTGTAGTATCTGTTTACTTGACAGTGAATTTGTTGCTGTACCTAGTTATATAACTGTAATCTCTGTAGTCAGTTGTCGGAGGTGTGGCTTGATGTGTAGAATCTGTTTACTTGACAGTGTATTTGTTGTTGTACCTAGTTATATAACTGTAATCTCTGTAGTCAGGTGTTAGAGTTGGGGCTTGATGTGTAGTATCTGTTTACTTGACAGTGTATTTGTAGCTGTACCTAGTTATATAACTGTAATCTCTGTAGTCAGGTGTTAGAGGTGGGGGTTGATGTGTAGTATCTATTTACTTGACAGTGTATTTGTTGCTGTACCGAGTTATATAACTGTAATCTCTGTAGTCAGGTGTTAGAGTTGAGGCTTAATGTGCAGTATATGTTTACTTGACAGTGTATTTGTGGCTGTACCTAGTTATAGAACTGTAATCTCTGTAGTCAGTTGTCGGAGGTGTGGCTTGATGTGTAGAAACTGTTTATTTGACAGTGTATTTGTTGTTGTACCTAGTTATATAACTGTAATCTCTATAGTCAGGCGTTAGAGTTGGGGCTTGATGTGCAGTATATGTTTACTTGACAGTGCATTTGATGCTGTACTTAGTTATATAACTGTAATCTCTGTAGTCAGTTGTCGGAGGTGTGGCTTGATGTGTAGAATATGTTTACTTGACAGTGTATTTGTTGCTCTACCTAGTTATCTAGTTGAATTTCCGTACTTATAAATTCAAGAGTTTGTTCTAAATATCAACAATTTTTTAGCCCTTCAACTGCTCAATCCATTGCTTCAAAGATGTTGTGCTATGCTCACTTGGATGAAAAAATAATAGAGCACATCACGTACTCTTGAATTTGTAATTAACTTGATTATAACCCCTGATTTGTTCACATTTCTTTACGAAAATATTTAATTACTCATAATGTCATAATTACAACATTAAATTATTAATAATTGACTGATTCTTGTATTGTCATCTTAAATACACAACTATGCCAAGTTTCAGAGCTGATGCTCATCTGGATGTGATTGAAAAATCGATTGCAAGATTTTAAAGTGACATTAAAGTGACGTACAAGTGAAGTCAAATAAAAGTGTGTAGAAAGAGAGGTCTAAAGTAACCCTGCACTAGCTACCGTTAACCATTAAAGAATACTGTGAGGACCGTGGATGTCTCAATTACAGGCGACGAATCAGCTTCCTCTGAAGCAAAGCTACCTCACATGACAGTGCTTGATGTATAAATATAATTGGGATCTGTAACTAAATGATTAAGTACAAAATATGTCTTTTTTCGACTATCAAAGTTATCAGGTTTACTTAATCTATATACTTCAATCATGTGAATTATACCACATTGTGAATTCCTTCTTGAAACATTCTGTCTCATCAAATGATTGTTCCAAATATTCCTTACATTATTTTTAAACATGAGTGCTTTATCTAACCTTTTATTGAAGGTATAATTATCATCATCCTCAATTTCCTATATGTTTCTTATGCACACCAGCGTCCTGCAGGTTCAACTTTTGGTCCACTTGTGATTGTCCCCAAGCTGGCCGTCTGCTACGTAGTACACTTACGATTGGCTGACTTGATATGTTGAGGGAGTGACATGGATGTAAACAGTTTTAACTCTTACATTGTCAGTTTATTCCCCTCTTTCTCTGTCTCACTTCTAGTTCTTGTTTCCATACGCTGTGATAGGCTGTATGTAGACAAAGGACGACTTCTAAGAGTTTTATTTAATGACAATTAGTGATTTGATTTTTCATTCTACCTTTTTCTTTGACTTTCTTGTACCCCCATCTAACATTTCTTCCTCAAGGTTGTATTTGGCTTTAACTGGTTTCTCTGTCCGATTGTTTATATTAATGTGTTTGCTACTTTTCTTTGTAGCACGCCCCTTTCAACCATCTACCATGTACATGGAGTTGTTGGTTATATCAGGACGTGTTTCCTTTATTGGAATATGTTTTTGTTTGTATTTATTTTATACTATATTATCTCTAGTCGGTATTTTTTCTTTTGTAGTTATAGTTCAACATGGTTTTTAAAAGAAGTTTCAAAATATGCTATTTTCTACGTTAGTATGTTTTTAATTTTCACTGGATGGTTTCTTTGGTTAATCTGTATGTATCTGGGGCGAGTCTTTCACCAGTTTGGACTACTGACTCAAATCCTTATTTGTTTTTTATATGTTAGCTTTAGTTTTTGTAATATAGTGTTTTATTAACTTTTGCATTTCTGAAGGGGTCTTTGTGCCTATGAGATTTTCTACCCTCATTTCTACATTGTGGTTACTACAGTATGTCTTAATGTTTTGCCTCTGTTGGTCATATTTTTTGCAGTCCACCAGAAAGTGTCTAATTGTGTTTGGTTCTTGACACTCTTCACATGTGGGTTCCTCAATCATGAAATATCCAGTTCCAAGCTGAGCCTCAGCAATTTTTTATTAATTGGTATTTTTAGTTCATCTTTTATTTGACATTTTTTGCTTGGTTTTTTAAGGATTTTATATGAGTGTCTTGCTTTTTTACTTTGGTCCCATGCTGTTATCCACTCTTTAGTTATTGCTTGAGCAATTAAGCTCTTAATTTCAAACTTCCCTAATCCTACTTCATTTATTACAGCATTGGCATTAGTAGGCTGTAGAACACGTAAGTATTCATAACCCCAATTTAATTTTCATGTATAATTTAGTAATTTAATTAAATTTATCAGATTTCATGACTTCTAATACTGTATTGATTTTCTTGTCATACAATTTTAAACATTATTTGAAAATAATTACAGCGAAATGAAATTCTTCCAGTGAATGTATTACTAAAAGTTGTTTCCCTTCGATTAAAAGTTATCTACTATAGAGATACAAGTGGAGAATGCTAGATATTTATATATACCTATATCGTGTGTGTCAGTGAGTCTCTTATGTAATGACCCAGTCATGTTGTGTATATACCTCTGGTTTGTACACTTTCAGACGTCAACTTGAATATGTTTAAAGAAAACAGTGGTCAGCTTGAGGTTGTTGTTATCTCCACACATTTTGTCCTGGAATGTTGCTGGTGACGGCCAAATGTCCTTTCTCTGTTTGTCATAGGTACAGCGTCTTTGCAGCAGCCATTCATCTTTAATTTGTTGAATAACATTATTTCAATCTGCTGTAGCCACAATAAGTAAGACACTGAAACTATACATAACAATGGTATTTCTGTACGCACATTTTCTACATTTATGGACAGATCACTTGTATTCATGAACTCAAGGGAGATAACTGTAGTTAATAATAAACGATTTTTAGGGGAATTAACTCATTTCATTAAAGTCTGTCACGTGACATATTCTTGATAAAATTGATCAAGTTTTCACATCTTCATACTTGTTATTTTGTCACCGTCACAAGCTTGTGGTTATGGTGTAGTTCCCAGAGGTCTCTGGCTTTACAAAGATATAATAGGACTACGGCTGTCTCAGCATGTCGTAACTGGCTGCTTGTATATGTTTGGGCTTGACGATGACAAACTCATCATGGAAAAAAATTAGAAACCACCAGTTCAAGGTCACATGAATATAATGATGTAGGTTTCTTTCTATGACCCAGTTGCAACGGTGGTTCCATGCTCCAGAAAGGTAAATGATGATGATGATTTGAGCAAATGTAGTCTTGAACTTTTGGATCAACCAGAACACAGTTTTTGGAGCATCTACATAAATGTTTGTGTGTTTGTATTTACAGCCAGGAACATGATGATGATGACTTGAGCAAATAAAGTCTTGAACTTTTGGATCAACCAGAACACAGTTTTTGGAGCATCTACATAAATTTTTGTGTGTTTGTATTTACAGCCAGGAACATGATGATGATGACTTGAGCAAATGTAGTCTTGAACTTTTGGATCAACCAGAACACAGCTTTTGGAGCATCTACATACATTTTTGTGTGTTTGTATTTACAGCCAGGAACGTGATGATGATGACTTGAGCAAATGTAGTCTTGAACTTTTGGATCAACCAGAACACAGTTTTTGGAACATCTACATACATGTTTGTGTGTTTGTATTTACAGCCAGGAACGTGATGATGATGACTTGAGCAAATGTAGTCTTGAACTTTTGGATCAACCAGAACACAGTTTTTGGAGCATCTACATACATTTTTGTGTGTTTGTATTTACAGCCAGGAACATGATGATGATGATGATTGAGCAAGTGTAAACTTGAACTTTTGGATAAAACGGAACACAGTATTTGGAGCATCTCCATAAATTTTAGTGTGTTTGTATTTACAGCCAGAAACATGATGATGATGACTTGAGCAAATGTAAACTTGAACTTTGAGACGTAGCGAACACCTGAAAAACTTTGTACGATTTTGATACCTGTCACCTTACCACGGGTAGCAAAAATTCGTGCCACTTGGACACTGTCTCATTATAGTATTCAGCTATATTTCTTAACTCTTTGACTCCATAATTATTTTCCACCCTGTGTCATAATTATTTTTTGAAGAATTATAAACGGTGCAGTGTACTGTCTTTTAGTGTAAATTTTATGTTAATCTTTTTTTTGTGAACATGTACTTATTATATACCAAACTGTAGGGAAATGGATAGAGAATTGTAATATATAA